>APFE030122357.1:22411-33436 GCA_000404065.3 Pinus taeda | reverse complement strand
GTAAAGCTTAGATCACCCAACACTATGAAGTTTACACCAGAAAACCAACAACACTTCTCTATAAGATACAAGATTCCAACCCCTGGATCTCTGTGATGAGGGATCCATATATAGATGATTGCAGGGAGGTGAGTCATCTTCTGGGGTCTTGACTAGTGCCCTCTCTCTGATAGTTCCTGATTCCACTTGGAGAATGATGATCTCTTACTCATCCCTAGTCAAAAACAGAGAGGCAAGTGTCAGAGGGGAAGCTTTTGGAAGATTCCATGATCTTCCACCTCGCAAACTGTCTCTGCCATTTGTCCATTCTTGCCCATCGCACCCTACAGAGGGGTCATTCAGTATGAATCGCACCCTTTACACTGGGAAGGTGATATGCATCGCACCCTCTGCACTGGGTATTCAGTATGGTCTAGTTTTGACCATTTCTGAGCAGTTTTTAGTGGAGAACTTCTGGAAGATGATGTAATCAGCTGACCTTATTCCTTTAGGTAGTGAAACAACACTTTTAGGGACTTAGGAGCCCTCAGTTTATGGACATTTATGATTGGGGTTGCAGTGCCCAAAAATGTCTATAACATGCATTGCCTTCCTTCATCCTGAAGTTCAATCGAGGTGATAATAGGTATTGCAACAAGAATGTTGCAACTCCTAAGGCTACCAAATTTACTTTATCAACCTAGGGATTGTACAAACTTGAAGGTGATAGTGTTGTATAAACAAGTATATGCAATGGGTCCACTCTTTCTCACTGCTGAGTTGGCAGTAGACCACTAGGGTTTCTTAAACCAACCTTCTATTGATTTAGAAGAAGTTTGATTACCAATGGAGAAAGGAGGATTTTACCCTAATTGATAGAATTCAAATATTTTCTACTGCAGTAATGAAAGACTGAAGTAAATGCTTTAAACACACCACTCATATAATTATTTGTTAAGAGATCTTGCTTCAGACAAATTCTTAGCTAAGATATGTGTGATCCTAACTATACCTAAGCATGCAATCTGAGATAATAAAACACTTTATTCTTGTGTATATGGATGAACACAATAACCTTTTTTCCTTTTTCTCCATTTTGTGAAAATATGAATTACAATTCTTCTTGGTTGTATGGCAGGTGGTTTAGGTGTGGAGAGAGATGGTTTTGAAGGTTTGGATGGCTTGGGAGGCAAGTCGGGTTATTCTCCTATCTTTTTGGATGCATTTTCCACAAATCGACCTCAAAATAGACCTCTACAAGTCGTTCTACAAGATGTCCTAATGCACCTACAGGATGTCCTGATTCTCCTACAGGATCCCCTATATTCCTATAGGATCCAACAAGAATGAGGAGTGATTTGGAAGGTGGTATAGGGATTAGGGAAGGTGAATGATGGAAGAAATAAGGCAAGGGAGTGGCTAGGACTTCCTTAGAACTCAAACCAAAGTTTGTAAGATGGATGGAGTTTCTCAACAAACATGGAAAGTGGTTCTTATGGAATGATAAATCAGTTTATGGACTTATTGGATTTTGGTGGTCATGCATGGATGAGGTTAGGATAGGGATGCTAACGTGAGATCTTCCTGAACTATTGAAACTCATGCAATACACACATCACTAGCATTTACCCATGAATCATGTCAAACAAGAAATAATTCCAATCAATATAAGAAAACAAAATTCCATCATTTAGTTGCCTAGTTTATGCATGGAAATACTTGTAGCATATTGTGAAACACCATGAGATATAATACAAAGCTACAGATATCAGAAATAACAACTGAAACCTATTCTTGAAAACTAAAAAGATGCTAGCCTAATTAGTAGAAAACCCTAAATTCCATAAGAAATCAGAATTCTGTCTTTTTCGGGCTGAATAAGAGTTTTTTCCTCAAACCATGGTCCCTAAATGGAGAAGGGAGGAAAAATCCACCTGCTATTAGCATTTTTGGTATACCTTTATCTCTCTAAAGTTACTACTAAAGCTATGCACAAATGGAAGCAAACTAATCAAATTCACCAATTCTTGCAATGAAACAATGCCAAAGTCAGTTAAGCAATTAATCTATGAAATAACCTAAGCATACAAGTACAATAAGAGGAACCTCTACTACTAGGGTTGGGCCCTAACCCAAGAGCTTTAGCCCTGTGAATCAACTCAGTGCTGGATCAAGGAAATGCTCATTCTCATTATCATATCAAAAAAATCACATAGCAGTGTTTTGCCACAATCCTTCAACTCGAAAATTATTAGTGCTCTTAGATAAAAAATACAAATCCTAATGAGGCTCTAGGCCTCCTTATTTATACAACTAAATTCTCCAAAAAATTCCTTAAATATAGGGAGGCTTGGATCCCAAGCTCAAGATGAACTGGCTCTTAACTATCATTGGTTCAACTGCCCATCATCTCCATGACTCGACTACTTGCAACTCCAAGCTAGTGTGATTTGATTTAGGGATATTCGAATGAGTGAGGATTTAATGAGGAAGATCCATCTCCTATAATCTCTCCTTCTTGTCTCATTCGAGTTCATGCACCTTAATTAGCCAAAGTTGCCAAGATTTTGTGAGAAAAACCAGCAATCAATGCATATTAGGCCACTAGACATAACATCTTACTTTTACTCATCTCATTAAGAAAAAAATAATTAAAACATGTAAGCAATTATGAGAAGAGTTGATTTTAGTAATCTTGGAGGTGTATTAAGGTCCATGTAGTTACCCAATGATGAGCCTCATCATCACCCCCCTACTGAAAGTGTTTCTCATCCTCTGAGCAACTTAATCTATGTTAATGTCCTTCATTGCTCTAGTGGCCTCCCTGACATCCCATGCTTATGCTGTAGTTTCCTCTTCCTATGAATAAAATGCTGCCTTCCTCTATATCTCTTCCCATTGCTTTCTTTCTTCTTCCTCTTATTTCCTTCTGACCATTCCTAAAATAAGTGGTGGATTGAGTTTCAAGCCAATCCAATTGACTTTGAGTCTTTGTAGAGCCTACTTATACATGGGTGTTCTATTTAGTGCCTCTCTCATTCTGTGAGGAGAATGGTATTATCTAATTTTAGGCTATAAGTCAAGGTGTTCCACCTCCTTTGGAAAGCTTGCATGCTATCATATCCTAGCAATCTGAACATGCCTTCAAAGTGTGTGACTGCTTGTTCTTGCGCAACAAGGTACCTAGGTGCAATATGAGGATGATTTGCAATGAGGTTGTGGATGTTGATGACAACCATTGGGTTAGATTGTTCAACTCTGATCATAAGGGGTTCTATCTCTTCTCTTTCCATTACATTTTGCATCTCTATAGCTCTTGCCTCCTCATGATTCATCCATGATGCTAAGGCCATCAATTGCAAGTCTCCTAGTTTTTAATTTGGATCCGACACATTCAAATCTGTCAAGGCCAAGTTGTGTACATAAAACTTAGACATTTGCTCTCTATCTTCCAAGGTGCTTTGATCACAGAGATCAATGAATTGTCTATAATCTTGGAAGTGCATAGTGCCTCTTTGTGCTAAAGTCTTGATTTGGAATTGTAACCATTGTTCCTTGAGATACAAGGCATAAGACTTTGTTGGCATCCTGCACTGGATTTCCTCCAAGGATAAACTGGCCATAGTTTACAACTGGATTTCCCTTTCTTGTAGTTGTCCCCTTAGCCATGGATTCTTTTCTTCTAACTAAGATTTCATCATTTCCTCTCTATCCCTTGTGCTGCTCAGTTCTCTGCCCATCTCCTTCAATTTTTTATTTGGTGATTTTCATCCACCTGTGTGTCCTTGCCGTCTCCTTTTCAAGTTCAAATAATAAAGGAATGGAAAATTTTTTTGGGATTACCCTACCTCCTTAAATGAATCTGTAGTAGGAGCTGAGGTTGGCTGTAGACTAGTTTCCCTCAATTCTTGGTCTTCTTCTTTTGTTTCTTGTGGAGTGATACCCTCTTGGTCCCTTTTCTCTATATCATGTAGGTTTGATAGGGTTTCCTGTCGGATGGCCTTTGATTCCTATAGGTCTGACTGTGTCTCCTGTAGGGGACCTTTTCCCTTTGATGAGGTTGACCTTGTGACAAGCCTCCTAGCATAAGTGATGGGAGATTTGGGAGAGTCTTGTTCTGATGATCCTTCTCCTTTAATTTTATCTAGAGGAGCTTTGTTTTCTTATTGCTTTGGTGAATCCTCAATGACAATTAGAATTTTTGTGGGGGTTTGTCTCCCTTGTCTAATTCTGGTGCTCTTTCTTGTCATGAAGTATAGTGGGGTTTATATTTTCCTCTTCCATTTTCACTTGATAGGTGCACTTAGGGAAATGGGAGAAATTGTTGCCTCTTTCTCAATAGATTCTGTAGATTCCCTTGGTGATTCTTCTCGTTCTTTGCCTTGAACTCTAGACCTTTGTTCTTCCTTCTATTTTGTTTCCCCTTTTCCGTTCTCCTTCTCATTCTTGTCTTCCTCTATTTCCTCACTCTGCTCATTTGTCCCTCCTTTAGTTCCTTCTTCTGTCTACTTTTCATTCTCCTCCTCTTTTTCTTCCTCTTTTTCCTCCTTTGTTTCTTCCTCTTTTTCCTTGTCTATTTATTTTTCATTTCCCTTTTCTGTTTCTTGTCCCCTCTCACTAGTAGTGGGGATTTTGTCATATTCAAGAGCTTGAATTGCTCCTCCTGCCCGCATGTCTCTGAAGGTTGTCCATGTAATAGAGAGTCTTCGATTTTGTAGAGCATCTTCAAGGATGAGTTTGATCAACCCATGATGGGATAGTTGTTGATGTTTTCCTGCCTACAATTTGATGCTCATGTCTATCATTAATTGAAGAAGAAAATAGGGTATACTCAATTTGTTTTGAGGAGGTGTGTTTTCTCCAAACCTCAGTTCTTGGAGGAGTCTGAAGTGGTATCTATACACCACACTGTATCTCCCTTCACATGATATGTATTTAATTGGGTGGTAACTAACTTCATTCCAAGGGTATGGAATGATTTACCTTCTAACCTAATTTTTGTCCTCCATTGGCTCCTCCCCTTCCAAAAATGATTTCTTCTTTGCAAGGGTGTTGTTACCCTTGTCTTCTTTCCTGCATGGTAACCCTAAAGGGAGTGTAGCAATTCTTCTTATAAATTCAGGGGTAATTACTATTGATAGGCCCTTCACAACAATAATGGAATGGGTCCTAGTGAGGTTTATAAGTGAGAGAGCATATTATCTAGCCACCTCATCATCATTTCATATCATCCTCTCAAGGAACCCCATCCATTAGTAGCTTGTGAAAATTCCTACTACAAGAGGATACTAGTGGATCCTTACTATGTTTTTGGGTTTTCTTTGGTTAAAACCTCATGTCGTCTTTCCCTGGTAATTGTGGAGGCTTGTATGGATATAATTCAAGAATTCTGCTAGCTGAGAGAGGCTTGAATGTTAACTTTCTAATACAATTATCTTATATTGCAATTTCCTTAATCAAATTGAGGATTTTTCTTATTTCAACTGGAAAGCATGGAAGGTATAGTTCCTACCTTACTTTGTTACATTCTAGTGAGGAAAAACTTTGATTTCTCCTCCCTTAGTTCCCTTTGATAATGCTATAGGTTGAATCCACTATATCTTATAGGCTTCCAGTAGGTTTTCCTTTAGGATCCTATAGATCTCCTGCGCTGTAAATGCTAACTATCTCCTGCAGGTTCTGCTTCTAGAAGGACAAGAGCAATGTCCTTTTCGATGAATTCTCCAGATTGCTAATGCTCTCCTTGTATGGGAATTAGTGTTTTACTTCCACATCTGGATGATCGTGTGGGGTGGTGTGCTAGTTGTACAAGTATAAGAACCTCCTTTTGGACCATTGGTCCCACTATTAGTTCATCATTCCACCTTACCTCATAATCATCTCCCACTTCCTTCATCTGTAACTTAACCATTTTTTGCCTTATTCCCTTTTTCTTCTGATTTTATTGTTCCCACGTGTGGAGTGGTCTAACTATTTTCTCGTCATCGAAGGTGGCCAAGTTAACTAGCCACCTTTACTTATAAAACCAACTTTCACATAATCCTATAGTTTTCATCATATCGTACGAATGAGAGAGCATGAGTAAGATGACATACCTATGGGTAAGATGCTTTGATGATGATGCATGTTGGAGAGTGGTATCTCTATGTTGTGTTTTTGTTGCATATTCTTTTGTGTATTTGCATCTTTTGATCTTTGTTTCTTTTGATGTGTAGGTGTTGGAGAGTGATGTTGGTGATCTTACTATTGCTACTAAGCTTTGGAGGAGCTTCCTCAACCTTGAAATCCTTGTGCTGAAGAAGGCTGCAAACATGTGAAGTTTCCTTTGGGGGATAGGTTGCTATAGGATTTCCTACTGGGAACCTACATGATGTCCTGTAGTTGCCTCTCCCCTAAACTTTCATTCTTTTTCTCAATTTTGGAGCATGAGGGATGTTGACATGAGTGGATAAGGATTGCAGGGAATGGTAGGTGAGAGTTGTGGTATTTAGGTATTATCCCTCTTTCCTTCTTCTCTCCCTTTTCTATTTGTTTTTCTTTTTTCTCTTTGTAAACTGTATTTTTGGAATTGATTTATTAGATAGATGCAAGGTGACATGGTGATGATAAGCATGACTATGATGTGGTGGAGTGAATGGCTTTTCCTTAGACACAGGCTTGTCATTCGCCTACTCTTCAGACCACTTTTCTTGGGATTTTCAAGGCCACTCTAATTCCTACAGAAAATTCATGTAGGTTTACAGGGAATCTTGTAGAAAACATAGAGCCTGTGTAAGTTGACATGGAGGAGTTCATAAATGGAAGAATGGATGAATAATGAAAGATATGAGATGGATGGATCCAAATATGGCTCTTGTAGTTCCTTCTTTCCCTCTCATGCTATGGTTATCCTCCTCTTGCTGACCTACGAAACAAAATTTTCAATTTTTTTTTTTTTTTTGTATATTTTTCTCTCTCTTTTTTTCTTTTGTGCAAAAAATAGTCTACCTTCAAGGTTTTCATCCTAGTTTCCTTCCTTGGGTGCCTCAAAAGAGGTTTTCACCTAGAGATCTTTTTATTTTATTCTCTCATTTTTTTACAACACCCTTTGGCCGCCTCAAGATGTTCTCAACCTAACAATGGGACTTAGGTGCCTCATAGAGGTTTTCACCCGAGTCTCTTTATTTTTTCTTATCTTATATTTTTTCTTTTTACTTTTTTTTTGTAGGGACTTGGTGGGGTGGAATCTAGGACTTGCTCCACCACCATCGCTATCTTTCTGATGCTATTGATTAATTCTTGCCTTGACAATGGCTTCTTGTAGATCTTCAATCTATATCCATTGACAAGTAAAGGGATAACCTCTGCATCAATGGTTTTTATCTGTCCAACACCATTATCATGACATTCTATCACATAAGGCCCTAAACATCTAGTCGTTAACTTGCCTTTAAAATCCTTGTACCTAGAATCATACAACAAAGCCCAATCACCTTCTTGAAACTGTTTGTCCTTTATATTCTTGTCATGCCACATTTTCCTTTGAACTTGAATCACCTCTGTGTGCAGGAGGGCCTGCATCCTAAATTCATCTAACTCATTCAGTTGGAGAAATATTTGTTATTGTGCCCTGGTGAGATCTAGATCTAGTTGTGCTGCCATGCTTAAGGTGTTGTATTAAAATTCAATGGACAATAGGGCTTTCTTCCCACAGATAAGATCATAAGGATTTAACCCAGTGGTGGTCTTCCAGGTGGTATTGTAGGCCAAGTGGCCAAACTAATATATATACACAATCCTTTTTATCACTGCTAATCACTTTTATCAGAATGCCTACTAGTGCTCTATTAGTTACCTCCACTTGCCCATTATCCTATGGGTTGTAAGGAGTGGATGTTATGTGCCTGATCCTGTGTTGGCTTAACAAATTCTCAATCATGTGAGATGAAAATTGACTATCTTGATTAGTGACCAATTCTTTAGTGTACCCAAACTTATAAAATACATTTTCCCTTAAGAATTCAGCCACTTTTTCTTTTGTCACTGCTTTGATGGCCTTGGCTTCAGCCCACTTAGTTAAATAGTCAATGCACACAATGATGTATTTCTTTTTCCTAGATGGAGGGTCAATGGGTCCAATGAAATCCATTTCCCACTTTTCAAATGGCTCAAAAGTCACTTCAGGTTGTTTTAGCACTCCAAAATTTCTCTAGAGTTTTTAGGAAAGAAATGATAGAGGTAAACACAAACCTACATTGGAGATTAGGATCTAGCCTTCCTAATGCTTAGAGAGGTCTCTCTCTCTATGATTTAACTTTGTTTAGATAATTTATTTTAGGCTAGTTATGATTGTACTTGGGTTTTGATTTTGATTTGGTGGTGGGATCACTTACTTACATGGATAGATGGACTTCTTTTACCATTGGGCTATGGGGTCGAAGTCAAGCAAACAGTACTAGATCAAGGTCTAAAAATAGTGTCTACAAGGCAAGGTAGCTGAGTTATTTCAGCTCTTAAGGTTGGATGGTGAAGTGGTTTTCAATCGGATGAAAGAAGAAATTAAGGTTTCCTTAGACTAGATTTTGAAGGAAATGAAAGAGGTCAACCAGGATGGGAGAGAAATTAAGGATTCTCAGATTTGGATATAAAAAGAAAACATAGAAATGGTTAACTGTTCAAGACAAAGTGTATTTAAAAAAATTCTGAAATAAATTTCTAGTTAATTCATTCACTTTAGATAACATGTAAGTTTGTGAGATACATAAGAAAATAACAAATTTGAGAAAGAAAATACTTCACTGTAATATCTCAACTCATGAATCCTATAATGGAATCTCTTTATTACTCAGTGTCGTTTGTTGGCTTGAAATAAATTGGTACAATAACCCTAAGGTTTCTTATCAATATAACTCTAAAAATGTATACCAATCCACACTCAATACTTCGAATTATGAAGTATTTATACAAAAATAGTTTACAAAATATCCCAAACTATCTTGGGAATTAATCTAGGAGAAAGAAATATCTTTGTGCAAGAAGATAGAGATAGATGTTTCAACTGTTGTATGATGTCCCTGTTTATTACGTTGTGCTATCTTTATGCTCTGATATTTTGTTGTTTATTCTATGTTTTTTTGTTTGTCTTCACGCTGATTGTTCCTTTTACTTTTCCCTTTCTTAACTGATACACTTTACCTCATACTCTTTCACCTGGCTTAATCTATCATTTTCTTTTTTACTTTGACTGTGCATTTTCACAGTAAGTCATTCAACTTCTCCCATGTGTCTTCATATGGTAATTGAATATTTACCATCTTTCTGTAGATTTCATCTGCTTTTGTGTACTTGGAAAAAGTGAGTTTGTTCATAAAAAGGTGTTGTACCTCATGCTGGAGGTAAAATAGGTTTTCAAATGTCCGATATATGTTGAGTGTGGAGCATGATTATTTAGAGGTCTTTGTTTCAACTGGATGTATACCCCAGGAAGTTTGTACACCCTTCCATGCAGGGGGGGCGCGGGGAGTGCGAGGGGGACTTGTCCCCCCCGCGGGGTTTAGGGGGGGTCAATCCCCCCCGGTTGGGGGGTCCAAGGGCCAGCGGTCCCCCGGCGGGGGTTTCCGGGGCAACGCCCCCAAAGCTAAAAACAGATGTAAAATTGCCTTGTAAAAGTATAGTAATTTTTAGTCAATATGGGCCATTCATTAGGTGAATGATCTGATGGTAGAACTTATGTTTAGTTTAGGGTTTTTTGCCCTAGAAGGCAACCCCTCTCTTTATATGAGGGCATTGTATTGAGGTTGTGTAATAGATGTGTATTCTCTGAGCAAGAAACAAAGAGGTGAGATTATGAGAGAAAATAGATGATATTACAACGGATCTACTATAGGTTGTGTCTCTTCATTTTGCTAGATAATAGAAAGGAAGGATTGGCTATTCGGGGTGGATGTAGCCCAAACTGGGTGAACCACATATATCTATGTCTCTTTGGTTTTATGTGTTTTCTGTGTTTATATTTATGCAATATTCTATGTGTTCCATTGCTCTGTAATATATAATTTTCTAACAACTATTATTAGAGCCGAAGGTCTATTTGGCTATTAAACTCACAGGAAAGAAGGGTTCCTTGTTCGAGTGGGAGCAATGGCAGAAGATCGTAAGTTTAGGGTTGAGAAATTTAATGGCCAAAACTTCTCACTGTGGAAGATGCAGATGGAATATTATCTGTATTAAAAAGATTTGTACCTACCATTTGGCAGAAAAGCAAAGATGCCGATGGGTGTGATAGATGAAGAATGGAACCTTCTTTATAGAAAGGCACTCGGAATAGTACGGTTGTGCCTCGCAGTGTTGGTCGCCTTCAAAGTTTCAAAGGAAATAACGACAGAGGGTTTGATTAAGGCGTTGGCAAAACTATATGAAAAACCCACGGCCTCAAACAAGGTAATTCTTATGAAATGGTTATTTAATATGAATATGTCGGAAGGTGGATCTGTTGCAAACCATTTAAATGATTTTAATATTGTTACAAGTTAGTTAAGTTCTGTAGGGGTAAACTTTGATTATGAAGTTAGAGCTCTGTTATTCTTGTGCTCATTTCCAGAAAGTTGGAATGGTTTAGTAATGGCCATTAGTAACTCTGTTTCTGGATCTAGTACTTTAAAGTTTGATGATGTGGTCGGTGCTATCCTTAGCGAGGAAATGTGATGGAAAAGCTCTGGTGAGACATCAGGTAATGCTTTAAGTGTAGAGTCTAGGGGAAGAAAAATGGAAAGAGGAAAGAGCTCAAGATATCGCAGTAAATCAAGGAAAGGCAGATCCAAGTCCAGATCAGGGATAGTGTGTTGGAAATGTGGAAAGAAAGGACACCTAAAGAAAGACTGTAGATCTCGGAAGGGAAAAGGAGGAGATGTACAGCAAGAAAGAAATCATGAAGCAAATGTGATAGGTGAGGTGTTACAAGATGCTTTGATTCTTTCTTTCGAAAATATTACTGATTCCTGGGTGGTAGATTCAGGGGCCTCATTCCATGCCACACCTGATAAGAAATATTTTCATGACTATGTTCAA
>APFE030122355.1:0-11914 GCA_000404065.3 Pinus taeda | reverse complement strand
GAGGTGGAGGTAGAGGCAGATTGGGTGGGGTGGAGGAGGAATGGATCGAGAAACACCAAGCGTTGGTTTTACACTCCCATTATGTATTTACACTAGATTTAATTTTGGTGTCAGGCCCATTGACATTTGTATTAGAGTCATAATTTATTGATGTCTTTTCCAACAATACAATGTGGTGTACTGCATTTGTGCATTTCCTTCACCACTTCTGACCCTAGTTCCTTCTAGATTGGAAGATAATTTGTGTGTCTTATCTACTTTAGTTATAATTATTAATATGTCTATTTCCTCAAATAAACTTGTATTTTCCAAAATATGCATGTTCAATTAATTACACATATTTCTATTAAATATATGAATAATAACTTAGTAAGATTTAGTTCCCTACAATACTGTATATTTGGTGCATTTCCTTATTAAGGGTGTTTTAAAAGACTCTTCCATGAGTAAAATTTTTAGAATTCGTTTTAGGATGGAACCCACTTAATTAACCATAAATTTATTTATGTCCATTTATATACTTTTATTTAAAATATTGCAACATTTCTTCCCTTGAGATCTCTCGTAAGTATCATCTACATTCTAGTTAAGGAATGTCCTTACATAGCAATCATTGACTCATAATTTTAATTTTAATATGAGTATAGTAATACGGTGATAGTATGGTAGAAGAGACCTATTGGTACAAAATTAAACATAGTATTCAACTTTCTTTATTCTCCATTAATATTTTTAACACTCTCATGTCTATTTATCTTGCATGATGACCACATCCCTAGAATTTCTAATCCAAATTTTTAATCCAATAATCATAGACTACAATTTGTTCATCTATCAAGTTCGAATATGAACAAGGTCTATCATTTAAAGTATATTAAGCCATTTTTACCTCATGGCTCATGGTATAGAGTCCTTTTGCCCTCCTAAGAGAATTTAACGACAACTTAAGTTTTGGGGAACATATAAAGAAAGAAAAATTTTACCTTCTACATAATTTACAACACTTAATAATTAGGAAAAATAGATCAGTGACCAATTTTCCATTTATACTTATGGAAATTAAATAACACGTGAAATGTTGTTATTTCATGTATTACTCTTAACTCTACCACAAAATGTAGCCAGACCAGATAGTGTATAAAGTGAACATCTGTCACAAAATTTATTGGATGCATCCTATCTCCTAGCTCTTTGAAGGAGATCATTCTAGAGATGCACAACATCAAACATTATGAACATTCCATTGTGAGTGGAGAAAATTTCATGTCTCCAGATACACTGGATTGTATTGCTAATTTGACCAAAACATTTCGCTATTTCTTTTTCATTGGGTGTTTAGAAAATTAAGTTAATTTTTAATTTACTTCGATTAGCATCCTTCCTCAATTCATTATTTAAATTGGCTAGGCTATGTCTTTTAGAATTCAATGAATTAAAATAAATCCTCAACAAAACAAATTTCCCAATTGTCCGGACCAAATACAATAATTTTAACCTAATTACAAATGGATTTCAGTCAACCTCCTTCCTCAATTCATTATTTAAATTTAAATAGGGCAAACAACGTTTTTGGCATTTAACATTAGAAAACACTCAATCCTCTTCACCCAAACCTAGTACAATAATTTTGAAGCAGAGTTTAAAAGAGAGATTGAAGTCTAGCATATGTAGTGATTATGTAATTGCAGATGCTTTTCCTACCTCCCATCTGGTGCACCAGAATGGTTTCAGGAAAAAAACATTGGTCACCCCTCTCAAATTAATCCATAAATTGCCATTGTTTCTGGTTGTCACTAAGAATGAATAGAATAGTTATGAAATCAAGGAAAGTTGGCAAGAATTTACACTGAAGTGAGCCAGTATACCTTAAACCATACTTGAAACACGAAACAGAAAAATCATGAAAATTTCTTCATATGAGCAAGCCGTCATAAAAGAAGGCTATGAGAGAGTCATCATTGTGATCATAGCCAACTTTTTCCCTGAGAAATTTATGGATTGTGACTCTCAACACATGGCTTAGACTTGCCCATTAGGATGCCAGATTTTCAACAACACCCGCTCTCCTCTTTCAAGATATAAATTTTTGCAACGATGGCCTGAAGGAAGTTTCAGAGCCTCCCTTACTAAACGACTGCAACACCTTGTGATATCTCCCTCTATGGAAGAATTCAAAGGAAATCTAATGCAAAATACATCCAATATAGTTTTATCACTGAAGAGGATGAAATTTGATACCAACGTATGGGTAGGAGGAGTATTATATCGAAAAACTACTAATCGAATAGACATTGTGTACCCTCCATGCGAGGAGAAATTAAGACATGAGAAGATAAGATGAGCAAGATTTTCCCAGTGTGACTTGTCTATGTGCAAGTAAGGATAAGTGTTATCCAAATTACATAAGAAGACAGGAGGATAACCACTCACAACAAGTTTTTATTTGCTTGCCTACAAGTTGTCATTTGTTTGGTAGCTTCACTCACTTGCCTACCTAAGGGATAATTGTCCCCGACCTAAAGAACGCCTCATGTTCTTATTACTTTTTCACCCAGAAAGAAACTCATAATTTCATAAGACCTTTACAAGTATTAGGATTACTTCAGGTGAATAAGGTTATTGTTTTCAAGATGGAATGCAATTTCAATGCATTAAGGTATTAAAGTCACTCTTTATCCTTATTTGTGCAGTTAGCGATAACAATTTCATACTTGGCCATGGAATGTCCAACCAAGTCTCTTTTTCTCAGATAAGGTGGATACTCACATTGTTCTCCCCGAAACTAAGAAAGGATAACCATTATCCTAGACCAAATTCCTCTTAATGCCTCTAGATCAGCGAATAGGGCCCAAAAAAGGCATTATTGGGGACCGAAAGGGAAACAACAGCCCTTAATGGGATTTTATCCAACAACCTAGTTTGGAAGGTGTCTCTTTAGCTTTAAACCGACCAATAAAACAAACTACTTCCGAAAACTACCAAAATCCAATGTCATCACTCATAGTAAACTATTATAGGGTCAGTATATACAGACACAATCACTTAACCCATGATTACTTGAAAGCAGGTGGAAGTGATTTTATCCATGTTGTGATTCTATTACCCAAAAATTGGATTTGATGTATTTGGAATGTTTTTATTTGTATTTAGTATCAAAGGAACCTCTGGCTTCATTAATAAACTATTTTGACAGTTTATTTTATTATCATTCATTGTCTCGATATTTTTTTTCATGGTCATGATTTATCTCTAGCACTTCTAACTACTTATGTAACTTTAGATAATGCTCATTTCCTGTTTAAGAAATAACCCTGAGGCTAAGGTTATCTAAAATTGAGAAGTACTCACTGCGGATAAACAAAAATGATCATTTCAAATACATTAACAAGAAGGTTTACAACACTTAGCCATCCATATTCATATCATTTATATGGTAGATTGGGTCCCGACTTCCCTATTGACAATCCTCAGAAATCAAAACTTGAAATCACCATATTTTCTTCATGCCTATTCGTGGTTCTAGCATTGCCCCAGATGTCGAAGGATTTAAACATATGGGCATTCTTAACTTGGTAGGAAAGATTCCGAGCATCTAAAATGGCATCACCGGAATGTCACATTTCTTGTGGTGCGCCTTTTACACTACACTTTTTTAGGGCTTCTCAGCGCTTTATTAGGACCATTTATTTGCATAAATATTCAAAGTTACAATTGTTCATTAGCCCAATGTATGGTTCAATCAGTCATACTTTGTTGTTCTAAAATATCGAAGTTCATTGCAAGTTGTAGTAGCAGTTATTGGGGTTTTATTTGTAAAAATATCTTAGCAAATTCCTAAGAGAAATTCCATCGGTTGTCTTTAAATTTGGAACATCCCAATTTACCAGGATTCTCCTTTCTACTTTGTTTGTAAGAAAAATTTCAATATTTGAGTTATGTAGAGTATTGTAACTTACTCTTTTAAATGTTCACATATTTTACTTCTTGGCCATGTTTATCTCTCTAGAGACACTTTAGGTCCCTAAGGGCTTCTTTTTGTGAACAATATAGTAGGCCCCAATATAATTTTCTTATTTTTGCTTGGGAATAAGTAGGGAGGAATTTATAATTTTTACAAAACCTTTACTTTTTTGGAAACTTATTAATTGTACATATATTAATGTCTATAGAATTATGCTATAAGTTTCCTCATTTTGACAATCTTATTATGTCTAAAACTAATGTAATTAAAGCATGAGTGTGTAGACTAAGTTCTATGCATACACAAGGAATATGTTGGGCTAGAGTATATGTATAATAGGGTAGATCCTATTACTATGCACAAGGTGGGGCAAAATCTAGCCTTTAGCTCTGCATATGTCTATCATAGTTGTTTTCTTTTTTTTTTCTCTTTTTCTTTAGAATAAAGGTGTTATAGGAAGAATGCAAACCACCAAGCTTATTGAACTTCCTAATTTAGGACCTAAAGCGCATTCATACCCAACCTAGAACTGCCTACTTCCTATTCACCCCCGAGCTGAGAGTTATTTTCATTCATCAACTACCTCATGATGATCTCTTCCATGGGTATCTAATACCCTCTTTCATGATATGGTTTCCATTATTTTCATCATTCTTTTATGGGTCTTTCTATCCATTTTCCTATGCTTTTCCTAGAAAAGCTTGCCTTTATCTTCCGTGAGGATTTTTCTCATCAAAGCTTGCCTTTTCTCAGGCAAGGCTTTTATGGTTTTCCTTAACTTACCATCTTTCTCCCGCTAAGTAGTTTAATGGATATATATATATATATATATATCCAAATCCATTATCTCATCTAGATCTGGATCTAGAAGTCTTATTATGAATATTATTTATTCCCATTCACCAATAGGATTTGGCAAGAATCTACTCTCTTGGTGTCTCGCTATTCTAAGTGATTAATTATTCTATTTATTTCATAAAGTATCTACTTTTCTTGTTACATGGTAGACCTAGCTTTTCTCAGCTTAGGTTAGGAATGTTTTACATACAAGGGAGGGGTGTTACATATATGCAATTTTAAACAACACAGAAAGTACAAATTTAAATGAGCAGACATACAATTTTAAATTTTTAAATATGAAACACAAATACAAATTCAAATAGAAAAACACATAATGTATATTTCGAAGTTGTAATTAACCTCCTTATCCTACCTTGGAATTTAGCTACTAAGCTCCCATTCTATAAATTTTCTTTATTTTATCTATATTTAATCATTAAGATGAAATAATAGCAAGGGTATCTTTAGCCTGCCCTTAGATCATCATTAGTAATTCTACAACAGACTCCACAATCATTATCAATTTAAGAATAGATGGTTCTAGTATCACCTTTTAACCTTATTGTCAAGGCTTATGCCTGAGATTTCTAGTAAACGTGATTTAGTAGATGAATATGGAACTAACCATAACATGCAACCTATAATAATTTCCTTACCTACATCAATGATATTAATTAAACTCTACTATCATGATCATCCATCATTATTATAGGTCGTGTTTCCATCATGCATAATGAATTGGTTAATTAAATACAAATTCTAGATCATGCATTATATAGGTAACGTATCTCGTACACACTAGATACTGTCAGAAACCTGGTGATATTCAAGTCAATTTCATTGGATATCTTAGAGACCCATTTATGCATAACTGAAAAGATGTACAATCACTTCCTTATACTGCATGCAGGAGCATCTAATTTCATTATGCATGACATAAACCATGGTGAACCCTTGATAATACTATGGGAGACACTCCTCCATAATTGTTCCACATGCATGAACATCTACAAACACTAAAGCATGCTACTCTTTCTTACCACTGCAAAGATAATCTTAACAATGTCAATATGCATATGAGAGCACATGGTAGTTATGTGCATTATTGAATCCATCATTTCTATACAAGAGGAAATTAAGAAATGCATATATCTAAATTGTTGGATTTAACATCCTAATAATTTTATTAGTACACAAACCCATGTAATTCATTCAAACATTCTCGTGGTGAGGAAACTTAAGAAACTATCTCATAGAAAAACTGGAACAATAAAAGAGACTTAATAAAATATTATCATGAACAAACCAGAATTATCATAGAGAGAGAGTAAGAATCATCATACAAACATGCCACGCATCTGACACCAACTAAAACTTTACTTGGAGGGAGGAGCACCACCACCCAACCATGAAACACCTATGATTCCCCAAGAGCCAAAGATCTTGCAAAGGTTCAACTTCCCTCAATTTATCAATGCACGAGGTATTTAATACACTCTTTCATCATTTAGTTACCGATAGTGGCATCCCACTTTTATGGATTTTTCCATTTTGCCTAGGTCTTTTTTGCAAAAGATCATCTACATCTCCCACGAGGATTTTCCTCATAAAATCTTGCCTTTATCTCCCAAAAATATTTTATGTCTAATGGGTCTTCAGTTCGCATCCATCCGATGGATATCCAATCCATCCAAGCTTATCTAGAGTCTCATCTAGAAGCTTATCATGAAAGATTCATCTCTATCCCATCTCATCTCTATCCCATTCCTCATTGAATTTGGAAAGGATATCCTCTCTCTTAGTGCTCCACCCTCCAAGTGATTTATTTTATTAATTAATTTAATAGCACATTCTCTCTTCATATTACATATCACCTAGCTTTCTGCAGCTTAGTTTTAGTATAGTTTAACCTACAAGGGAGGGTATCACACCTAGCTTCCCTCATATTAGGTTTATAATCATTTAACAGACAAGGGAGGATAACACAATTATCTTTAGGGAGGATAACACAATTATCTTTAGGAGTGTTAAATACTGCCCTCCTTAAATTTTACATTGTCCTCGATGTACCATTGCATCATGTCCTCATTCACAGGTAGCTGGTTTCAGAATAAACAACGCTCATGGCTCCGCCATTTGATGAAATTTTTCCAATGTACATCAGTCACAAGGAGTGCTATGAGCACATTTCCTTCCATAGGTACATCGGTCTCAAGGAGTGCTCTCCTTTCACAGCTACCTGTAACATTTTTGTCAAACCATTTGTGAGAAATTATAGATGCACAATTTTAGCTAAGATAAATATCATAATCTGTTACTTAATATTATTAAAGTAGCTATTGCTTATCATTTATTTGATCTGAAGAATGCATCTCTTCAGCTTACATTATTTCAAGTGTTTGTGTTCTTATCGAACACTAGCTTCCTACAGTCTCTGTACATACAATACATCAGATAGCATATTCTCCACATTAATATGCCTGCAAGGTCATAACATATTAGTTCACATAACAATATATATTCATCATATATATATTCATTGTAATTGGATATATGCCAAACTGCGATTAACCATAGTTAATTTTACCAAACTTACTTTCCTTCTTCTGGGTAACCTCCAAAGTTTGTTTACCTGGATAGACATCTATCCAATGACTCTATGCATACCTGTACACAAGGTACATTATACACACTAATACACATTTAATTTTTCAAACTCATATCATATGTAGTCATATGGGTACCGTATATATTATTGTGCATATTACCATCTATGTTATAGCCCATCATACCATTCCCATGGTATCACCTACATGACAAAAACTTTGTCCACATATTTTCCTAACATGTCAGTATCATACCAAACATTTGTTTATCTTATCCTAACAATTAAAATAAATATGTTAAGTTGACAAGGAATTTGTATGAGTATGGTTCATTTCTGTATTGAGAGAATGTTTTGTCAAGTGTAAATCATTGTCAGACTTCATGTGGTTGTAACACAATATTCGTAATATAATATGTATTCATGCATAATTTCATCTTAGTTAGATTATAAGCTCATAGTTTAATAATCGTTGGATCAATACTTCATTCTTAAATCATTTACATAGTGTGATTTACTTTTTCCCTTTTTATGTTTCAACAACTTAACCACTATGTATTATACTTTGCGAATGTGAGCATTATGTCAACCATGTTCTTTTATTCTAGAGATTACTCCCCTTTTATAGGTATTCGAGTGGCCACATCTTTAAGGTTTTTGACCTAAATTCACCATGAGTCGCAAGATAATTCCAACAATTCATTAAACTCAAGACTCTTTGATGCCATGGATGGTTGACACATTCCATCAACCAAATGATAACAACAATATTTTTATAAGGCTATAATATTGTACACCCATGTGTTTACATGGAAAATTCATATGCCTCATTATTATGTGTAGAGTTTTGCATGATTATTTCCACAACAAGTTTATCTTGATCACCCCTTAACCAGGCTTATGATAACAATATTCCAAACAATCCATGACAATGCATGAGTATATGTATCATACAACAATAAAATAATGCTGCAAACATGGAATTCCTCTATTGAAGCCATCTATGATTTTAATATCATGATGATATATGTCAATTACATCAATGTTTAAAATGCGCACAAGCTTTCTTAGTGAATATTCTCATATCATGTTCAAAATAATCTACTAACCATATCCTACCAAAAGGGCATTTTTTCTCATGGTCAGTACCTAACAAGGTAAGTCCTCTTCCATAGCCATAGTAGCTTACTACAGTTTGTGCATAACGTTTGTCATAATAGTAGTTATTAACCGTTATAGCTTGTTAATTTCACTATATCCACAGTTCATTATCCTATAAACATTCTAGAGTGGATGATTATTTTATCATCAACACACCATTCTCACCATAGATATAATATCCTATGGCATTGATCTTCCCAATCTATCATATTCCTTTTTCACCATTTGTTTTAAGGTAAATAGCTATGTAGGCCTTAATGACTTGGTTATAAGGATTTTAATATAGCAGTAGGAATTAATACCTACTTAATTAATCCTCCAATCTGACCATAATTCTCTCAAGGTACGATGAATCCATTTTTCTAAAATATGAAAATTTCTCATAATTTGCATCTCAGTGTTGTTATTATAGTCACTTAATACTTCATGTATACTAAAAAGGATCCACTTTTTAACTAGACGGTAGATTTATTATAAAATCAATCAAGTAATATCGATCTCTTAAATGCAGGGTGCACTTGCCAATTACACCAATGTTAATAAGAACAACACAATACTCACAAGTTATCTTGGTCTAGACACGGCATATTCATGAGTGGTACACCTTGCTTGCTTGCTACATGATAATTTATGCTAATTTTAGCTGAGATATAATTCAAGTGACTGAAAGTTCTATATATGTAAAAGTGAATTCCTACATACTTGCATCACATTCCACTGAAAAGATAATTTCTTTCACAGTTCAAGGTATACATAAATACCCACCAAGTACTAACTTTTGAATAATACTAAATCATAATCATTGTTGCTTATCAAAATGATAAGTTCAACAATGAGTCCAGGAGGTGTCTCAAATCATAACATGGAAGGGTTCCTGCTTATTAAGTATTCACCCCACTCAGGAGGTGTCTGAATTCCTAAAATGGAAGGGTTCCTGCTTATTAAGTATTCGCCCCAACACCTTTTTTTGTATCTCCACATAAATTCTTAGACACAAATTTTTATACTATATAAGAGTGACTTAAAATCTTAACACTATCTTCTTTTCATTTAGCCAACTGGCTACATCATTTTTGTACAGGTGTTCATTTGCCTTTTTATTTTTATTTCAAGGAGAAAACAAACATACATATGCAGGTGCCATCCTATCACTCTAAAAAAACATGTGCATGCTTTAGTTAAACAAAATATTACATGTGTTGCTTATATAATAACCACGTTTTCATCATAGTTGTAAATAATAAAAAAATCAATTCACACTTCTACTCTTACGAGAATATCAAACATAAATTTAACATCATTTTTCTTTTCAAATGATTAATTTCCTTAGACAACTTGTAGGAAGAATATCAAACATGGATAGAAAGCACTGTGGTTGGAGGATTATGTCCATACATTTCTCCTGCCATTTCTATCACTATTTCTATCACTCCCTCCTGCAACCTAATAGCCTCTTTTGAATCATAGATCAAACATTCCATTGGGCTCCCTGTAGAAAAAGAAAATTTCTATCCATTATATGGACAAGTATAAGATTAGTCAACATGGAGGTTCCAACTCTAAAAGTTTTTCATCGCATGTTTCCCTACATCTATAATTTCGTGAATTCTGAAGGCATTGAGCACATCTCCCCACATAGTTGCATCAGGTTCAAAAGGCTTGTTGTCGACAAGGCCTCTACCTCATTCAGCCTTCGAGATCATCCAAGGAGATCAATCATGCAAGCATGGTGATATGCTTTTGGTGTGATCTGATGACATCTAGCCATGGAATCGAAATACACACAACCCTTTTCAAACTTGAGTTCTACAGAGTCTTAATAAAAACATATTACAATCTTAATGAAAGCAGTAGTGACAATATCTTATATACGCAATTGCGGTGTCTGAGAGTTTGGCGAATTATTATTCCATTTCACGTTCAAACTATGTTGTGAAATTTATTGTGTCACAAGCCAGATAGGTAGGTAAATCCTAGCTATTGATTATGAGGGTCATAAACAAATTATAATGTTTTATGGCTATTAAACATTCAAAACCCACCAAAAGGAATCTAGAAGTGAGATAATTAACATCAAGTCAAAATTAAGGCAAACAATGATAATTGAGAAGACGATAATACTCGCAAGCTCTTCTTCAAATAAGCCTTTGCTTCGTTTTACCTTCCTCTATATCCCTTCTCCAGAATGAGAACTCACAGTTACTTCTCCTCCACTCTTAATCACTCACTTCAGCGAGGCTATTAGAGTGGAGTGAAGGAATAAGGAAGGAACAACGGATAGTTAGCTCCATGCTCGAATTCCAACAGTTTTTGGGTATGGCATGATAATGTTGGATGTTGGAAACTTGAATACGTCTTAACAATTCATAAATATGGATAGGAAATCATTTTAGATGGTGGAAAATCCCTGTGGAATACAACATCCAACGCATCAAAATTTGTCAAATATTGATGGAATTTCTTGGCTTGTCATTGCTATATAGAAAATCATGGAACATTATTTCTGTTCGGTTATTCTTTTAGGGGTACACTCGTCACATCAGAACCACATGAATGATCCACAACCATGAACCACGACCATGGCTATAACAGTCGTGTCTTAGTGTGTGATTGATAGAGATATATCCATAGTATATTTACAGAAAACTCCACCTAACATAGTCAACAGAATAACAAATATAAATTTATATATACCATTGATAACGCGTATCAGGTTATAGGATCAAAATTTAGAATTCCAATTCGGTATCGTGATAAAAGATAACTGGAAACAAGTGACATTTTCCAACTCTATGAGATCGCAACAAAAAAATTTGACCATCATTTGCTACATCTATCACCTTCCACAGGGTACCAGAGGTAAAGAAATTGGAGGTTGTACTGGCCTTGACTACGTTTTCTTTTATTTCTGAAGTGGCATACTACCATTGGGAGCATTTCTCCATGGCTTCCCTGATTCGTTTTCTCTATAAGGCATCAGAGGATCATGTCAAGGAGCCAGAGATACTCACAGTTATAGCACTAGATATTTTATTACAGGAGTTACCAATGCTTACTCTCTGCATATTGGATGATGAGGATAAGCATTATCCTAGATATTTATCCCATTACCGATTCTCACATACAAAGTCATGTTCTGCAGTTAACGTTCATACATTCGTAAGACAAAATTTCAGCTTTCCACAATTGAATTCCCTTCTGAGATAAGACAAATGCAAAATGCAGTATTTAAATGGGAAACATCAACCTAAAGCTTTTCTCGTGATGTTTCTAAGCCTTTTTTAGGGTAACCCTATATCTATAACCCAAAAGTAGGTTTTTGGGATTCAACAATTTCGTACCTCTCT
>APFE030122353.1:8050-45406 GCA_000404065.3 Pinus taeda | reverse complement strand
TTATATTGGAACCAGAAGCAGTCACAAAAACAAGAACTCGACAACTACGAAATCGATCAATTTCGGAGTATCTCATCAAGTGGAAGAACTTATCCGCTGAAGATTCCACATGGGAGGATGAAAATTTTATAGAGAAGCATCCATAACTACTCAAGCATTGAGGACAACACTTTTTTGAAGGAGAGGAGCATGTTAGGTCCCTATAATACTAAAACTACCCCATTACTATTGTAGTTGTATCCCTTATTAATATTGTTGTGCCCCTATTGTCCCCATACTGTTATTACTGTGCCCCATAGAATTCCTCTATTGTTATTTTTCTGCCTTTATATTATTATTGTTAGGTCGTCTGGGTTATATTGTGACTCCTTAGACTCATATATATAGAAATGAGGTTTTGTTATTTGGATCATCAAAGAATCATTCATTTATGTAATGTAAAGGAGGTTGCCCCCTCGAAGAGGTTGAATTCTAAGGCATTGATCTATCTTTTCTATCTTTTTGTGAGCTGGTTTCATAACAACAGCTAAGATTAACTCTGTCTTGATCCATGAATTTTGGACCCTTCTAACACAGTTTTATATTAATTCACATTAATATTTTATTTTCCCTAAGTTTAGACATAGGGACTCCAAAAAATATTAATTATTTTAATATCTCCCAAACTATTTAGAATCTGTCCAAACCATTTCTGGGTATTGGAGATCTCATGTGCTTTAGCCTCTCCACCAATTTTCGTGGCTAGAGTACATCTGATGCTACCCCAAAGCAACACTCCCTTTTAGTGAGGACTATGCTCTACTAATACTCTTCACTGAGCATCGCCCTGATCATCCGACATCGGTCCTAGTGTTGATGCTAGGTCTGCTGCCCAACATCCTCTCTACTACTGCATCATTTACTACTACTCATGGCCCTGCCACTGCCACTGCTGCATTCGTATTGCAGCCCCTCTAATCATGCTGCATCTTGCTTCTCTGCCCATAACACTGCCACTGCAACTTAGTTACTGAGAAGTAAGTAACTGATCTCCCACCTCTAACATCTCGGTCAGGCTAGAGACAACCTCAATGGTGAAACTCCCTTTGTCGCTGACAAGTGTTTGTTCTCTGACCTCTGCGATGCTGTAACAACTCCATGCATCTCGCACTACTGGCTTACACTGTCCTGGGAATCCTGCATTGTACCTCCCTCTGTCGCTCCATCCGCATCTATCTCTACTGACATCTACCAGTACTGCTACTCTTCGGGGCTCCCGTAGCAAGGTATAATCCAAGAGGTTGGGTACCTCGAGGATCCTGCCCCTCATCGCCTGTAATCCATCTGACTACAACTCGATGTCTCCCCACTTCCTCTCAAGTGGTGTGTGAGCACTCATGGCCCAATCATCATCTGTCTCCACTTCCTTCTCCGCCCTTTATGGCGCAACCTTGGTCTCAGAAGCCTCTCCCTTGCTCTTCTTCCGTGGACACTGGCTCGCATAGTGACCCAGTTCCCCCCAGTGGAAGCATTTGACCTTGGAGAGGTTCTTCTTCTTTCGTTTCTCTTGCTTTCCCTCAGATGCTAGGGAAGCATCCTCCTCTTCCTCCTTTTTGATTCTGACCCCCTTGCTGTTGCTTTCTGCCTTGGTCAGCCTTCTGATCTCTTCTTGGCGAAGAGCCGCCCACAGTTCCTCCCAATCTGAAAGGGTTGACTTGCCCAGTATGCTCTGCACAAACACCTCCCAGTCTTCTAAGACTGCGTTCAGGGCTGTCCTCACCATCAATTCTTGATCCAGCATGGCCCCTATGGAAGTCTGCTGATCCCATATCTCCTTCAATTGACCGAGGAAGGTGTCGATCTATTCTCCCTTCTGCATTTGGTATGACTGCAGCTGATTTTGTAGTAGCATCTTCCTCTGCACGGAAGTATGTTGATACAATTTCGTCAGGGCCTCCCTTGCCGTTTCCTTTTCGACAATATGTGGTACTACATGGTCCTTGACCCCGTCAAGGATGATGCTCTTGGCCCTCGCCATTGCCTCCTCATACTTGTCATTCTCAACCGAGTCAACAACGATCGCTATCGTCTTCAAGGTGAAGTGCTTGAGACGATTCCTGTCTAGAACGAACAAGATTTTGGCCTTCTAGACCATGAAGTTTGAGGCTCCGTCTACTCTGTCAAACAACACAACATTTCCTGGTGTCATTTGATCTTTTCATCGCCCTATCTTTCGTCATCTCATTAATTGTTTCATCTATACCTTTAGCACCTAGACATTTCGGTTCGTTTCTTGTTTGGGTGGCGACTCCACTTCTTCCATTTATTATTTCTCAGACAAGAAGCCCTCCCTTATATCCGGTTGTTTGTTGCCTTTTGGATCCTAGAGTTAGATTCATGTTCAAGTGGCGACTCCACTTCTTTCATTTCTTACAAGAAATTATACTAAAAGCTCGCTTCTATTGGATCTCTTGATTTTCTTTAGCAGAGGACTCTCTCTAGCATCCATTTGGTCCCTCATTATTCCTTTAAGCAAGTCACATGGATGATTCATTTACCCCGTGTCATTTTACTGATGTTCTCCATGATATTCTGGAAGTGGCGATTCATAAATTGTCTTTGTTCTCGGGTGGTGATTCAGTCGTTGTTAGAAAGCATCTATGCATATTTACTCATACAATACTCAGATATTGTTGTTCTCCCCAATATCATCATGAAGATGTCAAAATGTGTCTATTTGCCTTTTCTTTAGAGGGTGATGCTTTGAATTGGTTTAATAATTGTCTTGAAGATTCTTTCGCTTCTTTACAAGACATCATCAATGCTTTTAAAGATAGATATGGTTATCAAGATAGCTCGCCTTGTGCCCCTAAAATTATGCAACAGAATGAAAGTGATCTTGTGAAGGATCCAGCTATCGATGAAAGATTTCAAGATAATTCTCCATATCAGAATGTGCCATCCACTTGTACTATTGCAGATCAAATCCATGACAGTGGGAAAATAGGAACAAGTTGTCAAATCTGTGTCGACAATGAAAGGGAAAATGATAAGCAAATTATAGAAAAACTAATGCGCCTGGTAAAAAATATGAAGCTTAATCAAGAAAAAATTGTAACTGATTACGTCAAGGATATGAGAACTTTATACACCCACCTGGAAAAACGTAATAGGGAGATGGAAATCATGAAAATTAAACACTTTGATCACGTAACCTCCGTAGTAGAAAAGTGTGTTCAGAATATGGAGGATATGAGGACTGACATGCAGAACAAATGGAAACCATGAAAGCTAATCATGGTAGATAAATTAATTCTATACAAAGCAAGTTAATAGCCCTAGAGGAAAATTTGACGTTCATGGAATTTAATCATTCAAATTACGTGATTGCCATGGAAACAAGTTATCAAGAAGACATAAGTTCGATTCAGAACAAATTGTCAACTATGGATGAAGAAATGACCATCATGAGGTTTGATTATAATAATCAGTTAGCTATCATACAAGCAAATCATGAGAAAGAGGTAGACTCTATGCAACATTGCTTGATGACCATAAAAGCAGATAATGACAAAGTAATAAAAGATGTGGAAGCTGGTCAGATATGTCTTCAAAATAAGTTATTGACCATGGAGGAATACCATGCCAAGGAAGTCAATGCTATGAAGGTTGAACACTCTAACCAGATGGATGCCATAACAATATAGGTACAAAAACTTCAGCATTAGTCAGAGGATGAAAGAAACAAGGAAACGTCAACATATCATAAGCCTCCCTATCTGCTACAACAAGCTCCATCTTACTCTGAGGTCCTTTGCTCCATTGAAAAGTGGCTAATTGAAGGTGACCTAGATAAAATGGAAATTAATATTCAGGTTGATGCTCACATTGGTAATCCACGAGTCATAGAAGATCAAGTTATAACTCATGACACCTGTGAGACTAATCCATCATTCTTGACAGAGCAAATGCAGAATGAAGAGAGACATGTCATGCATATCTTACATACTTCATCTGAGAATTTTGAAACATAATGTTCCACGTCATCAGTGATATAGCCCGCCACAAAGAAAAAGAGCAAGAGAAAGAAAATGAGAAAGCGATTTGATGCATCAGATGGCCGCGAGGAACTTGATTTTCAGATAGGAAAAAGTCCTACCGTATGCAGGATTGGGCATGGCACATCCGAGAAACAGCCGACGGACTTGCCTGAAACTAGGCAAATGCTCAGTATGCACTATATTGAACGTATCTGATGCCATGGGGCATCTTTGTATTGTATTTCTAACCTTTTGCCCTGTTATTTCAGTATTTCATTTTATAGTTAGATTTGCTTTTTCATGTTGTTAGACTAGTTAATAAATGAAGAGCTTATATCTTTCTTGTGCTTAACGTTATATGATGATTTTTGGATGGACGCTACTTATGTTTTGTTGTGTACTGCGTGGATGTAGATTCTGGATTCTCACATTCCTCCAATGCAGCAACGTGTCCCCAAGTAGAGCCAGATGTTGACCATTGCGTGTCAACAATCCATAGCAGTACACCCCCTTTTTTTGCAAAAGGGATAGCGCTTGATCGATGTGTTCCTGCCATCCAACTATCATCATCAGCCTGAGGATCATCTTATAATGTAAACCCAGTCTGCATGTGTATAATGTAAATAAGCTCAGCAGATCCGTGTCGTGTATGTAATCACCTAGGTAAACCTACTTTTCTGGTGACAATCTACATTCTGGAAGGTTTTTTGTTTCACCGATCCATTCTCGGATGGTCGGCAGAGTTTTCCTTCAACCTTACCCCAAAGCCGGAATGGATTTTGTCACTGGAATCTTAGGGGAGTCCTAGTGTTCTAGATCAAGTCTATGTAAAAGTGATTTGGGAATAATCCTAACTATTTATTTAGGTTATTGTATTACAAATTGCTTGATCTGCTAGATTATATTTGTGTCGCAAAACTGGGTAGTTTGTGAGGGTCTTTTGTAAATGGGTTTTTCCCTTTGAGACGTAAAAAATGTAAAAATCATGATGTAAAGTGTCTTGAGGGTTAAAAAAATAGTTTATCCCCTCATAGGATAACTAATTAAATTTTCTGGCCAAAATTAATTAAAATCCTAAGTCAGAAATTTGATTAATTCTAGGTCCTAAGTGAGTTTAAATTTTCCAAAGGCAAAATTCGTGGGTCCTTTAAAAAATTAAATTTTAAGAGGTTCAGGGACTAAGGTTAATTGATTATTTTGCTAAATTTTACGCGTTTGGTCCTTGGGGTTAATTCAAAGTCAAAATTTTGAGGAAATTATTTTAAAAATTTAATTTTTGAATTAATTAAAATGCATTTAATTGAAAAATTCGAAATTTCTTCAATATTTAAAATTTCAACGGATGAGATTAAAAGAAATTTTGATCTTCATCAACGATCGAGATTACTTTGACAATGATTACTCGAACTAGTCATTGGAAGATTTATCTTTAAGTAGGAGGTCATTTTGTTAGTCAGGATCATCTGACCTTTGAGTCGTGTATTAAGCTCTCAAGCTCTCTTGTATACTTTTTTGAATTAATGCAAAAGTCTTTGGGGTTTCAATGTGCTGTAGTGTTCCTCTTCATGAATTTATGGTAACATTGTTTTAATTCCTGCTTAATATTATGTGAAAACTATCAATCAATAGCTCTTTTAGAATAATCTGAATACAGGTATTTTATTCAGTTTGTTGGATCTAGGGGAACATTTTTAATTTTGATTGAAGTAGCATGTATCTCTATTTCTTCAGAATTTTATTGTTGTTCTATTTCTCTACTTGATTTGATGGTTGATCTAGTGTTTGCAGAAGATCTCTCAGGTTCTCATTGAGCGTCTGGGGATAGTTCTTGGTTGGGGACTAGTCAACTCTCAACACATATTTTTTGAAGAACCTACTTCATATAAGCCTCAGGATTTATCTAACGATAATCTTTTTTCTACAGGGTGTTTTTGGGCTACTACCTCTTTAAAATTTCAAAATCTTTTAAATATTTTGTAGAAATTTTGATAGATCTGGCTATTAAGAGCTTTAGATTATCAGATCTGGAAGCGGGGTTGGACTCATACTCCTCAGATCTGATAGATTTGTAAATTATTTGTATAGATCTGTTATTTACTTGTGTAGATATGAAATTTTGTAATATAATTTTGAATTTTAACACCTGGGTTTTTTGGATTTTCTCTATTTTTGTACATATTAGGTATTGGGTTTTTCTCTTTTCACTTGTGCAGAAATAGATCTGAGAAATCAGCCAAGAAAATCTTCAGATCTGAGCTAGATCTAGACCCTGGAGGGAAAGATCTGGGCTCAAAGATTGTTTGCAGAAATAGATCTGAGAAATCGACCAAGAAAATCTTCAGACTGAGCTAGATCTAGACCTTGGAGGGCAAGATCTGGGCTCAAAGATTGTTTGCAGGAATAGATCTGAGAAATCAGCCAAGTAAATCTTCATATCTAAGCTAGATCTAGACCCTGGAGGGCAATATCTGGGCTTAAAGATTTTTTGCAGGAATAGATCTGAGAAATCAGCCAAGTAAATCTTCAGATTTGAGATTTTTCAAGCAAATCTGGGGGTTTTGAGACAGATCTAGGCCCTATAGGGCAATATTTTATCCCAAATCTTTTTTCAAGGCCAACCATTAAAGATTTTGCAATAAATCTGAAGATCTGAAGCAAATTAATTTTTTTCAGAACAAAGGTTTCAAGTTTTGGGGCTCCTAAGCCCAAATCTGTTTTCTCCTAGCCCAACGCTAGTTCTATTGGGCCTAGTGCTAGCTCTCATTGGCCCTAGATTCCCTTGCTCCATTTCTGATTTGAATATTTGAATTTTTGAAACTAATCATTGGTGGTGCGTTTTTTGCAGAAAATTTGTGTTTTAGATATTGAATTTTTTTTTAAACTTGGGCAAATGATCTTCAAGGCCTAGGGCCTAAGGGTTTGATCTCTAAACCATTTTTTCCCCATTGTTTGCTACAACAGTCATATACCTTTCTAATAGTGGTGAAAAGGACATCTAAGTAACTAAAAAATTGCTAAATACATTAATAAGTCATTTATGTTTGATGTGTATCAAGAATTTGGCCTAGATCTACATTTTGGGTTACTGTTATCTCTAAATAATTCTGTTTCTAAAGTCTGAAATATAACAGTTGAAAAATTTCATGTGGGTTAGCCTAAAATCAGTTCCTAAGTTGTCTAATACATTAAAGAATTAATTTCTTGAGTTGGGCATTCATCATTAGGCGTATTTCATGTTTTAATTGTTGGTTGTAATAAGTATATCAGATCTGATATAATTTTGGAAATCACATCACATCAGGCTAAATTTTTTTGATAATTCATGTGGGCAAGTTTGGAAAATTTTCAGTGAATTTTTGGCATAAAGATATCATTGATAGCTTACTATTTTCATTGTCATATTGCTGCTATCATAAAGTTTTTCTTACTGCTGTCCTAAAAATTAATTTCTGAAAATTAAGTACACTGTCATGGAATTGTGATAAAATGTATATCCTTTGTTTCATAAACTGGGTATTTTTTTTTAATTGCAAAGTTGTTTTTGTTCTCTTTGAGCTAAATTGTATCAAGAAGATTTGAAATAAGCTTGTGGTTTAACTATAGTATCTTCAAGAGTTTATTTCTAAGTCTTCATCTAAAAAAAAGACGAGCATTTCATTTGGGTAATTGAGGGCTTTTGCGGCATAAGTGTTTACCCATTCTCGAGTCTAACTTCCTCTCATCTTCCGATGCATTTGCATATAAATTAACTTTGCATAGATAAAATTTACTTCCAAGCATAAGCTTGGTCGATAGACGGATAGATCTCCATCCGTCTTTTCTTGAGAAGCCTGTTTTAATAGTACTTAAAATGGTGACCTTGCAGTCGTTAGAGCCACAATTCTCTGTAGCGCCGGAGGCACCGGGTATGTTAGAATTTCAAGAGAGGTATCGTTAATCACACCTTAGTGTGCTTCTCCTGATCTTCTCTCTGCCAGTTACTACGAAATCAGACTCAACACAAAAATCATTGAAGGGTTCACATTTAAATAGGCATTTAATTAAAATTAACCAAGATTCTTGTATCTCACATTAATTTTAGAATCTGCATTTCATATAAAATAGTCATTCATCTAAGCAGCAGTTGCTAATTGATTATTTGGTCTTAATTTCCCTAGCAAGATCGTTGACTCCATAAGGCACTGGTATCAATCGTTTAAAATCTAATCAAATCCTATAAGTCTTGCTAAATCTTAATCAAGTACTTGATTGCTTCACTGTGTCTCCCGAACTGGTTGGTTCCCAACTAGTTCTTCTTCATTCCACTTTTCCATAGGGTCTACCCCCCTTAGCCTGCTGTAGGGAGACAACTTAAACGGAGAGATTGGGGATCAGGGTGACAGCCCCCTATTTGAGCCGTTGTCGTGGTGCCTAGACATTCTGTGCGACAACATTAGGAAAAGATAGGCTCATGCAAAGCCACGCAGAGGCTGGGAGGGTTGACGCAGTTCGCTGAGGGAGCTAGTTTGTCAGTGCCGGGACTGCACAGAGCCTAGGAGCTCTCACCTTCAGGTTTCTGGGGTTTAGGAGGTTGTGTGTAAGTTGCAAAGTGGAGCTGGTGGGGCACTGTAGTCAGAATAATACCTAATAGGGCAAGGCCAAGGGGAAGAAGTTGCTACTTAGGGTTTCTAACCGAGAAATCCAGATCAGTGGTGCAGTTGCACAGACAATCAAAGTAGGGGGCATCTCGACATTGGCAGAAGGGTTTCCAGGAGGGAAATCAAGGTTCAGAGGGAGTCACTCGAGAACTTCCAGGAGGGAAGTAGAAGAGCAGCATGGCACTACACGGAGTAAGAGACCAGGACAGACTGGACGGAGCCTCAAACATCGCAGTCTGGAAGGCCAAAATCTTATCCGTACTTGACAGAAATCGTATCAAGCACTTCATCTTGAGGACTATAGCGATCCTAGTTGACCCAGCTGATAACGACAAGTACGAGGAGGCAATGGCCAGGGCTAAGAGCATCATCCTTGACGGGGTCAAGGACCATGTAATACCACACATTGTCGAGAAGGAAATGACAAATGAGATGTGGGAGGCCCTAAAGAAATTGTACCAGCATACTTCTATGTAGAGAAGGATGTTACTAGAAAATTAGTTGCAATCATACTAGATGAAGAAGGGAGAACCGATCGACACCTTCCTCGGTCGACTGAATGAGATCCAGAATCAGCTAACTTCCATAGGGGCCACGTCAGATCAGAAATTGATGGTGAGAACAACCCTGAACGCAGTTTCAGAAGACTGGGAGGTATTTGTCCAGAGTATACTGGGCAGAGCGACCCTTCCACATTGGGAGGAAATGTGGGTGCCTCTTCGCCAAGAAGAGATCAGAAGGCTAAGCAAGGCGGGAAGCAGCGACAAGGGGATCAAAGTCAAGAAGGAGGAGGAGGAGGATGTTGCCCTAGAATGTGAGGGAAAGCAAGAGAAACGAAAGAAGAAGGACCTCTCCAAGATCAAATTCTTCCACTGTGGGGAGCTGAGTCATTATGCGATCCAGTGTCCAAGGAAGAAGAACAAGGGAGAGGCCTCCGAGACCAAGGCAACGCCAACAAGGGCAGAGAAGGAAGTGGAGACAGATGATGACTGTGCTGTGAGTGCACACACACCACTTAAGCGGAAGTGGGGAGACATCGAGCTGTAGTCAGGCAGACTACAAGTGATGAGGGGTAGGATCCTCGAGGTACCCAACCTCTTGGATTAGACCTTGCTACGGGAGCCCCGAAGAGGAGTAGCAGGACTGGTGGATGTCAGTAGAGACAGATGCGGATGGAGAGACAGAGGGAGCTACAGTGCAGGATTCCCAGGATAGTGCGAGCTAGCAGGCTGCAACAGTGCGAGAGGCATCAGAGTATTGCTCCAGTGCAGGATGGCACAAAGAGGTGTGCAATAGTGCGAGATGCAGGGAGTTTTTGTAGCAGCATAGAGGTCAGAGAGGGAGCACTTGTCAGCAGTAGAGGGAGCTTTAGCATCAGGAGTACTCTAGCCTGACAGAGAGGTCAAAGTTGGGAGATCAGTTACTTACTTCTCAGTAACTGAGTTGCAGTGCAATAGTTAGCAGTGGTAGTGCTATGGGCAACACGATGCAACACGATGAGAGGAGATGCAGTGTAGACGCAACAGTGGCAGTGGCAGGGCCATGGGCAACAACACGGATGCAGAGGGAGTTGTCATACAAGTGCAACAATGGCAGTGGCAGAGCTATGGGAAGCAGTACAGGATGCAGCAGTGCAGAGGATGTTGGGCAGTAGGCTTAGCATCAGCACAGGGACCGATGCCGAATGATCAGGGTAATACTCAGTGAGGAGTATTGCTAGAGCATAGTCCTCACTAAGAGGGAGTGTTGATTTGGGGTAGCATCGGATGTACTCTAGCCACGAAATTTGGTGGAGAGGTTAGGGCACATGAGATCTCCAATACCTAGAAAGAGTTTGGGAAAATTCTAAACAGTTTGGGAGATATTAAAATAATTAATATTTTTAATGGAGTCCCTAAGTCTAAACTTAGGGAAATTAAAATATTAATGTGAATTAATATAAAACTATTTTAGAATGGTCCAAAAGACATGGATCAAGCCAGATCTAATCTTAGCCGTTGATTAGGGACTTAATCTTGGTCGTTGATTTGTCAACGAGAAAAGTATAAGAGGAGGCTTGAGGGTCACTTGGAGAATACACCAGAGTGATCAATCATTCTATTCTCTAGAGTGGGGTTTGCTAAGAGAGATAGAATTAATGATCAGTTGCAGCAAGGGGCAGTGAGTACGAGGTAGAGAGGCAGGGACAGTGCTGAGAGACCAACATAGAAGCAGAGAGAGGTAGACGCAAAGCCAGAGAGAGCCATGCAGAGGCAGCATAGGTTGCGCAGAGCCAGAAGGGCTTGCGTCATCCATGCAAAGGCTACAGAAGTGACGCAGAGAGACAGAGAGGCTGCGTAGAGCCTCAGTACGCTGACATAGAGGGTTTTAGGTTGACGTTGAGCTTCAGATTGTGCTGGAGAAGGATTCGTGGGGCAGGCTTTCCGAATACCTGTTTCCGAAGAGAGGTATTGCTGCCAAATTTTTTATCTCTGTCGAGTTAACCAGTTTAGCACACAGTGTACTTAGAAAAGAACTGCTTAATAATAAAACCCTCAGATAGCTACATTGGTTTTCCTGCATTGGGCTTTTTCGGGGACATTAGTCCAAAAACAATGGTGTCATTTGTGTGCTTGTTTCTATTTCCTTCAATTGATGATCTATAATGTGTTGAGCATGCACTTGTATTTATTTTCAGTATTTATATGGTAAATAACTTGTTAATTAACAGAACAAGTAGGTAGGAATAAATCAGTAACGTGCATGGAGGGTTTCTAACTGGTAGACTTAGAAACTTCAACATTTTGGATGTTCTCGGTGTGACTCCCTCTAAGCCTCGATTTCCCTCCTAAAAACCCCTCAACCAATGTCGAGATGCCCCCACTTCGATCGTTAGTGCAACTGCACCATTGATCTGGATTTCTTGGCTAGAAATCCCCGGGAGCAACACCCTCCTCCTTGGTCTTGCCCTGTTAGGTACTGTTCTGACCACAGTACCCAACCAACTTCACTCCACAACTTACCCACAACCTCCTATGCCTCAGCAAACTAAAGGTTAGAGCTTCTAGGCTTTGCACAATCCCGACACCAGCAAAATCTGCACCTCCTGGCCATGGGCGCCAATCCTTCCTGACCGAGAAAGATGATTGGGCACTGTGTAGGTCAGGTCCGCTCCCTTCTGCCACTGCATTGATCCTCCTCTTGGCTCAAACTTGATGACACAAGTAGTGTGTCACCCCTCCCTTGCTGCTTCTTCACTAAGAACAACTTCTGTCACTCGGGATAGTTGTTTCTGCTGTTGCTGCTCTACTCGGCTGATGCCCTCAGTTCTCCTGTGTTCTGCAACCACTCTCTGATACCATGTTGGAATTTCTAAGTCTAACTGTTAGAAATCCTTCATGTACTTTCTAATTTATTTCTTCCTACTTGTTCTGTTTCATTAACAAATTATTTACCATGTAAATATTGAAAATAAATACAAGTACATGCTCAACACATTATAGATCATCAACTGAAGGAAAAAAACAAGCACACAAGTGACACTGTTGTTTTTGGACTAATGTCCTCAGAAAAACCCAATGCGGGAAAACCGGTGCAGCTATCTAAGGGTTTTATTATTAAGCAGTTTCATAATACAATCTGGGTGCCAAACCGGCTCACCCAACAGAGAATGATCTTGGTAGTAGTACCTCTCAGTCAGAGACAAATATTTCGGCTAAAACCCTGGATGAACAATCCCATAGCTCTCAGCTCCAATCTGCCCCACGAAATCTCCAGCATCTGCCTCTAGGGACTTCGTCAGCTTCTTTGGCCCAGCGTCAGCCCAACGTCACCCCAACTCGCTTGCATCAGCCTCTAGAGCCTCTTCATCACCCACGTTGGCTCTCTCTAGCACTCCGCAGCTCCTAGCTACCTCTGCATGGGCCCTGACTGGCTCTGCGTGGCCTCTAGTTGGCTCTGCGTCCCTCTCTCTCGGCTTTTGCGCTGATACTCCCGGTACCCTCTGTGTTTCTCTGCTTATATATTCACTTCCCCTCAGCTGCAACTCTTATCACTTCTTCGATTTCCTCAGCAAGACCTGCCCCAGAAAATCGAATTCTTGATCAAGCTAGTGTGTTGTCCAAGTGATCCTCAAGCCTCCTCTTATACTTTTCTTGTTGACAATTCAATGGCCGAGATTAAGTCCCTAATCAACGGCTAAGATTAACTCTGGCTTAATCCATGAATTTTGGACCCTTCTAACACAGTTTTATATTAATTCACATTAATATTTTATTTTCCCTAAGGTTAGATTCAGGGACTCCATAGAATAGTATTTATTTTAATATCTCCCAAACCGTTTAGAATCTGTCCAAATCATTTCTGGTATTTCACGTGCTTTAGCCTTTCCACCAATTTTCGTGGCTAGAGCACCTCTGATGCTACCCCAAATCAACAAGTTCGTTGGTAGAGGGATTCAACACATGTAGGTGAGGTATTTTCCTTAAAACCAAGTCATTCCTGTGGCTAATATCTCTATTTTAGGGCAAATGTCCCTTGCCCTTGGTAAATTGTGTTGAAGTTGTAACTAGTGTTGGTCTTCATAATGTAATGTAAAACTATCATTGATGTATTTATTATATTCATTATTATATTTATTTTTGGTCAAAGCATGTTCTTCATGCTTATAGAGTCAAAAAGAGTCAAAAATAATTTATTATGAGTCAAAGAAAAATGTACTTGAGTCATGTTCCATTTGGACATTTGTAAGAAAAGAATTTTGAAATTTATGTTGAGTCAATAAGTCCACAAAATGTCAAGTCGGCATGGGCCTCCAAGAGACACTTGTTCGACCTCCTGGACAACTATATATAAAAGCAAGTTCGACCCTCTTGGAGATCGTTCTATCACACACAAGATGTACGTCTAAACCATGTGAAAGAGGACAAGAAACAAAAGTCAAAGGAGAAAGAAATGAAGTCAAAGAAGAGAGAAGAATATTTTTTTGCTTGACCGAATTTCAGATTTGAAGACTGAATTTTCTGTGCTACTGTGGGCCTGAAATTTCAGGGGCTGAAATATCAGGACCAAAATTTCAGGAGTGACCAGATTTGGGACAGTTTGACCATCATTGACTTTGACCTTGGAGGTGACTTGGAGGAGGGTTTGACTTGGCATTTTTGGTGGCAGTTTTGGTCTTGGTCTTGGTCTTTGATATCTCATTTTGATCTGATTCTATAAGAAAATGATTGTTGGGTTTTCCCCCTTGTGGGGTTTTGCCTTGGCTTGGAGCCTAATTTTTGGGGCCTCTTGTCCCTTTGTGATCTTTATGATTTGAAAATTTGTATAATTGCTTGATGAAGAAGAACGTAATAAGTAATAAGAAAGTTGATAACATTCACACGTAATTATCAAGAAGAGAAATCAAACCTAATATACTCAACACTTGGTTTCCCAACAAATTGTGCCCTAGAAATGCCCTAGTTTGAACTTTGCCCTAGACTTCAACTTAGGGCTTGTTGAAGGCTTCTTATTCCATAAATTGAAGGCATACATCTATTGGAAACCTTTTCTTGGCCTTGTGATCTGAGGTAGTCCTAATTACTTTGCTTATTCTAAAGCCCTAGGTCACGTTGTATGGCGTGCCCTAATTAGGCCTTTTGGAGGATGCGAATTGGCTTGTTGTGCTAGGTTAGCTCTGTCCTTGAGAAGAACAACCCTCCTTGGTCTACCCTTGCCATCTTTACCCCTAGTACTTGATAAATCCTTTAGGTGACCTAATATAGAGAAGGTTCCCTAGTGGTGAAAGTCTACAAAAGAGCAGGAGGTAGTGGCTATGGTGACAGTGGGCCACACTTCCTATTGTTGTCCCCTGGTCTAGCTCTTGCCTTGTGAGACACCCTCACAAGTCCTGCTAGATTTTGAGGCAACAGTACTGAACTGGCTAAGTCATTCCTTGACTTGGCCAGTTCATTTAGAAACTGCCTCCCCAAACTGAGCTGCTGGCCAAGTTGAAGTGGTCAGGGGTCAACTTGTCCCAGTTGATTATTCCCAAGTCAACTCTGTCCATGTTTTAAAACAGTGACGCTTCTAAAAAAAGCCGATAACGATCATCTGTACTGAGTGCCACGCAATTTTGCAGCTCTCCCCAATCATTTAAGTGTCACCTATCAGAGGAGCTTTCCATGAAAGTGGGGCAGTGAAGAGGGGCTGAAATTTAGCCTGAAACCATGCCTAAAACACTTTAGCAGCTTGACATGCTCAACTGTTTGATCCTTGCCACAGAAAAACACAGGCAGCATCTATCACACATGTTTTATAAAGCCTACTTTGACAGCTTACCCTTGATGAAGCAGAAGCGAACCCCAAACTTTTTTTTTTGTTGGCTGAACCATGGGGAGGTTTGAACCTGGAATCACAAGGAACATAGCACTTCATTATCAAGGCGATTGCCAATTGAGTACCCCCTGTGGGCTAAACTTTGTGCTTAAAAGAAGAATGTGATTTCCAGATGGACTGACACCTCCTCAACCAGCACCATTCTCTGTTTTTACCTGCTTGGCATTTTTGCCTTTTTCTGGTTGTTTCTAGCCAAGTTTTATATCCATAATGGATCCCAGTTGTTCCAGTTTTGGAAGCTTGTTTCCTGCTGTTTCTTTTCCTATTTCTAATCCTTAGGGACACTGTTTTTTCCATAGTGACTCTGGGGTATTTTACTTTGAAAGATAAGATGTAGTGCAGAATGATAAGCAGGGTGTTGGTGGTCTTCGAGTATCATACAGTGGGACTGAAACAGATGCTCTGCTGTAGGCATCTCCTTGCGAGATGACATTATCTTACAGGCATTTTAGAAGTCGATGTTAAAATATTCAACTTAGGTGAAAGTTGTATCATATTGACAGTGTACTTTCATGTAAGATATTTTTACTTTGTTTGTTGCTGTGTTATTGTTACTTTTAGTTATGGATGCCATATGTGCTATCCTTCGATATATTGCATGTCCTGTACATAATGGTTCTCTTGACCTTTGAACTTTTGGCCATCTTTGGACATTAATAATGTCCTTTTTTCATCCTAATGCATTTGGAGTTCTATTTGGTTAAGCTGAAAGTACAAGTTCGTAAATACCATCATGGCACCACTTTTTGGCGTGATTTTTGTGCTTTAATGTAAAATGTTTCATGCATTTAGCTCAGTGAAATTTTCTTCTTAGAAAGCATATCGTTTTTGTCAACCAGATCAATATGTGCATTGAAACTGTTGTACGTTCTCTCACAATAGCCATTTTTCTGTGATAATTTCTTGTTGTAGGCATTTTTTCCTTTGCTTATATGGAGTGGTTATCCTTGGTGCAATTCTAGCGGGCGAATTAAAGGAACGAAAGGTGTTTCGTATTTTAACTGGTACAGAAAATTTTGTGGAGGTTTATTTGAAGCCTTCATGCCATAGTCTTGCATATACTAGTGTTATTTAGCTAGTGATTTTCACTGTTGGTCATCTGGAAAATAAATAAATTGCTACCTTTTATAGTTGTGAATCAAAGAATATCAGATATGTATCTCATTATTTTTTTATGATCTATTTTTCCAGTTTACTATGGTATTGAAAATTCATTCTCCAAATTGACTCCCCACATTGTACAGGTAATATTATGTTTTTGGTGTAGAATATAATGTGGTCTTTCTTCCACGCAGTTATTACTTATGCTCTGTGAAATGTGAGAGAGAGTTTGAATTTGTTTTGACTGATACTTTCTCTTTATGCAGTGGTTTTTAAACTCCTACAATACACAAGTACTTTTAATATTGTTCATGACAGTGACTTCCTTACTGCTAGCAGGATTCTTTGGTTATCATGTTTACCTTGTTATTACTAACACCACCACCAATGAGGTAAAGCTATAAGCATGTCAGGAGATTTTCTGCTATATTTTGAGAGGTTCTGCACATCTTGAATAAATCCTTTTCTTGTAGTTTCACTGCTCATTCTTTCTTCCTAGGATTTTGATTGGGTTCTTCTAGCTTAAGTGACTTTGGTGGGAAGAAATATAATGCCTTATCATGTTGGAATCTGCAGACTTTCAAGTGGGACAGCTACAAGAAGTGGCAGCTTAGTCTAACTCAAGTTAAAGCTGCTAGTGAATCACTGAAGCACTCTGCTGAACTTGTCTATGCAGGGAAGCAAATGAGCCCTGATGCAAACACCCATGACTCAAAGTGTGGTTTGTTTAATTGTTACCTCAGTTTCAAGGGATTATTTGCAAGGTGGCGAAAAGAAAAGCAGGATTTTGTGCAGAACAATGTTTACGATAGAGGAGTGATCCATAACATTAGTGAAGCTATATATCCGTTATCATGTAGAAAATATTTTTCTTTGACAAAATCAGATTAGAGTCCCTCCATTTAACCTGTATCTTGTATGTGTTCTTTATTATCATCTAAAGCTTGTAGAAAGATTGCCCTGCTACTATTACTTATCAGCAAAAGAATGTTGTATTGTATTCGAAGGTTCCATTTCTTTTCATAAAAATATCTTGCACAGAATAGGTGGCACACAAAACCTGGTCTATGGGTGGGGTGCAGGAATATTTGAGATCCAATAAGGCAAAGTCGTTACTGGACATATCATATATGTAATCAGAATTGGAAGATTTGATGTTAGTCACAATGTAATGCATCGATGATGTGAATTAAAACCCATGGGACCTTACAAGTAATTTAAACACCTTTTGTAGCTGTTGTAACATAACCACTGGTCTACTATTGAGAAACTGTTGCAGGTTCTTTTTCATTTCTTTATTAACATTGGCATTGCGAGCACTCTAACACGTGCCCATTTCATTGAATTTAATATTTTTTTCAATAATTGTCTCCAATTACTTGGCTTTTAGAGTTATGTGGAATTTGAGAAGGCAGTCTCAATATTCAGATTTTCTCTTGCAAGAAAAAAGGCTTGTAATTGCACTTGTAAAGATTGAGACTTTTAACTGGGATATACTATTACGTTCTATGTCATAAAACATCGATTTCAGGTTAGGTTTTCTTATGACAACTAGAAAATGGTGTTCATTTCTTTTTTCTTTGCTTTGTTATGACTGTGAACGCCTTACCCTTCTGGTCACTTCCGGTCAGAACATATTATTCTATTTGATGACAAATGGCACCACGATTGTGGGTACTAATAAATAGATTGGTACTTCTCAACTTGAAACCTCACCTTTACAAATTTTGTTTGATTCCATATTTTCTTGTGGAGGTGAGCGAATTATATTTTCATAATTATCCGAGCAAATTGATCTGTTTAATTGCTACTTCTCAGCATGAATCTTTTCAACTTCCAGATTTGGTTTTGTATCTTACAGTTGTCGTCATTTAAATCCTGATTTTAGTGTGAAGATTAATTCATTACAAGTATGATTACAGTCTTTTTCCTGTACTGATGATTTTCTTCACTTTCCTTATTTTTACTGTATTTCACATTGCATTTCACAAATTCTGGCAGCAGTCAATAAATCTACATATTCCTTCTAACGAATGAGGTATTAGATTCATTACTTCTACGTGAGTTTAGCCATACATGGTTAATCACACCTAGTACCTCATATGGTTAATCACACGTAATACCTTTTAATTCCGAAGCTGCAAACATGATACCAGAATGGCCACAATGATATATCTTTTTATGTTATTATTATTTTTTCTTCAAATTTTCTTTACGAATAACCTTAGGTCGATATTCCAGTTGAAACTCAAACGTGGAAGCTATTCATACTTGGGTTCACATATCACCATACTTTGCTCTTGTATTTCCGTGGGGCCGTTATTATTACTTACTCGAAGATTGCGTGATACTAGGTTCTCCTTTTGTAATACCTTTTAATTCTGAAGCTGCAAACATGATACCAGAGGGCACAATTTTGTAGTCTTTTTATGTTATTATTATTCTTTAAAATTTTCTTTACCAATAACCTTACGTTGATGTTCCAGTTGAAACTCAAATAAGGAAATTATTCGTACACAGGTTCACATACCATCCTACTTTGCACTAGTATATCCGTGGAGCCATTCTTATTACTTACTACAAGATTGCACGATACTAGGTTGTCTCCCCTTGGCTATATATATATATCAGCATGTAAAAAAATGGAAGGATATATATAATGTAACTTATATCTTATTTCTCAATATTGAGCAGAAATAAATTCGAAATGAGCTATTGAATCTAGTGATTTGGAGGGACTTGTTACCCATCCATGTTGGTAACCCCTAAGATTTTTTTTTTCCTATTTGATCAGTTTGCTAGTCAGTAGCTATATGTAGGATGGATGACTTACAAATAGCTATATGTTATTAACAAAGTATGTAGGATGGATGACTTACAAATAGCTATATGTTATTAACAAAGTTTATATACGTAGTAGAATACTCAAAAGATCTGAAATATGTAAATATCCATTATAGGACAAGTAATATATTTATATAGAAATATATAGAAGGTATGAGATGATGAAATTATTACAAATGAGAGCTTGTTTATATACCTAGGCAGGTGCCCCTTCATGATTGGTCATGTCTTTATGAGACATGTTTGTTCAGTGTATTAATCACTGTTAATTATTTATTATTAATAATTTACATTCATAACATACATTGATATGTTGTTTAACGGTAAGTTCCGATGGTGAAACCAACGAGACCGCAGTTCAAATCCCATTGAGTATATGGCCTGCTATGATTTCGGCTCAAGGAGTAGACTCCCCAATTTCTGAGAGTATTGGCTCTTGCTAAATCATAAGATCTGGTATATCTGGCTTGTAGGTTGCTCAATATACTCTTGGTGTTATAAGGTAGCCACGAGGTTTGATCTTGGACCCCACCCAAATTACTCTAAGGAGTTATCGATTTACCATGGTTAAAAATAATAATTTATATTCATAACATTGCCTTCCTCTTCAAAGAAGCTTTGTCCTCAAAGCTTATAACTAATAAGGTGTGTCATCTTGTTTATTTGTCGTGTAATCTATTTGCAACTTTTTGGAAATGTCCAAGTAGTCATCTTTGATGATACTAGATGATAGGATCCTTAGAGTGATAAATAAAATTGTTGAATTGAGAAGAAATATGACCATCCTAAATTAATCCTCTGTGGAATATTGCGATTAGTTACTAGATACTTCGTGTGATATTTTATCATAAGACCGAATTGCACTAACCTTAATAGTCTTCAGAACATAAGTTCATTGTTTTTGTTCTCAGTGATACATATATGCAAAGTGATTGAGCTATCTTCTCTTGTGATTCAGATGTCGATAAGGAGTTCTTGTGGTTTGATTTTTCTTTATCATGTTTGTGGCAATTTCTTGATTTACTTCAAATACCAATGTTGTTGAGTTGGTTACAAAATCTTTATTTGGATTTTTCATTATTTGAACTACAACATTGAAATATGTTTTTACTTCAACTAGCTTGTCATCTTTTTGAGTTGTGATATTCACTAGATTGGTATTCATTCATTTTTCTTCAATTTTAATTTCTATGTTTAAAGGTTTTGACGCTTCCTTCTTGAGAAACTGTTGTAACTTGTTTTCCAACTTCTTGTCCTTCTTAAGATTTTTAATTTGCGTCAGTAATTTTTCACTATGGTCTTTAAGTTGAGAAACTTTTCCATTTTTGTCAGTGCTGATTTTTGTCAACTTTTCTTTGCATATTTCGAATTGTTTTTTTACTTAATTGAAAAAATACTATTGAGATATCTTGTATGTCTTCTAGTGTTACTGAAACTGATTTCAATGTAATGTCCTGTAGTGTTATTTTTTTCTTCTTGTAGGAAAATGTTAAAAACTTTTTCTTCATATTTAGGATGGATTCTAATGTTTCCATTCAGGGTGTGAAAATTTCTGAATCTAACAAACTAGAAATCCTACTGCAGTAAATTGATTTGCATTACCTGCTTGTGTTCTTCATTTTAATAAGTTATTTTAAGAATTATTCAGAAAATATTAATGCAAATACACTGTAGCCCGCACCAATAAATAGATCAAGTACTGAAAGATAAATGAGACAACCACGTAAAGGACACACTTATTTTTGGACTAAATGTCCCCAGAAAAACCCAGTGTGGGAAAACTGGTGCAACCAATATGAGGGTTTTATTATTAAGCAGATTTCTGAATACAACTAGGATGCCAAATCTGAATCACCCAACAGAGAACAAACCCAACAGAAGTATCTCTATCTAGAAACAAATATTTTGGTGAATCCAACAATTGGATGAACAAACCCCACAGGTGACCTCATTGTCCTCAGTGCTAGGCAATGATGGCTGCTCCAAGCTCTATGATGGAACTGCGTCACCTCTTCTAGGAGCTGCGTCACCTTCCCAGTGAGACTTTCCGGTGTAGAAATTGATCTGTTGAACTGTTACTCGATCTACCTCACAGAAACCCTAGCGCTGCCTCTAAGTGACTGCATCATCTCCTCTAGCCTTTGTGTCACCCTTTCTAGAGTTGCGCTATCTCTCCCTGGTATTACTTCGCCTCTCTGCTATGTATTCTCGGCCTTGGACTGAAGTCCCTCTGTCAAACTACCCCTCTCTGCACTAGAAACTCACTTCGATATTCTCAGCGAACCACACCCCAGAATTTCGAATTAGCTCAAGTGCTTTTCTCCTTGTGTGTTTCTAAATGAACCCCAAGCCTCCTTGTACTTTTTTCGTTGAGACTTCAACGACCGAGATTAAGTCTCTAATCAATGACTAAGATTAAAACATGACTTGATCCGCCTTCTAGATCACTCTCACCCATATTTTGATTAATACCCATTAATATTTTAATTTTCCTAAGTTTAGACTTAGGAAGCCCATTAAAAATATTAATTATTTTAATAAAAATCCGAGTGGAATTTCACCAAATGGTTTCTGAGTTTTTTAGAACTCATGTGCCTTAGCCTCTCTACCAATTTCCATTGCTAGAGCACATTTAATGCTACCAAAAAATAACACTCTCTCTTAGAAAGGAATATGCTCTAACAACAATGTCCAACTACACGCTGATCTATTTCTGAAGCATCTCCTTTTCGCACTATTGCTGCCACCAACACTGTGTTGCTGCTACAACTGTATTGCTACCCATGACACTACAACTGTCACTGCTGCATCTGTACTAAAACTCCCTTTCAAATGCTACATCTGCTATGCTGCTAGCATTGCCATTGCTAACACTGCATTCGTACTGCAACTCAGTTGCTGAGAGAAGCAACTGAAAAACACCCAAAATTAGTGAACTTAATTGTGTTCAACATAATACCATAAATGTTGGAAACTGACTGCTACTAGTCTCTGATCCTCTGAATCTTCTGCGTTGTTGCTGGCTTCCGCATTGTGCCATCTGCATTGTTGCCAACCTCACTCTACGCTGATCAGTCTCTGGTCTTAGGCTATTGCATCTGTCTCTCCAAACAATCCACAACATCATCTGACACTAAGTCCATCTTGCTACTGCTGAATCTTGGGCTGTCGTAGCAAGGTGATAATCTAAGAGGTTGACTCCTCAAGGATCCTACCCACATGTAGACCTTTCGAAGTACATCTCTAGATCACCCCACCTCCCTCCTGGAGATGTCGCTGCCATCTCTAACAAAAAATGTCGAACTGGTTTTCTTCTCCCTCTTTCGTTGCCGCCCCAACAAAACTCGGATCTGGATTTCTTTGGCGCTAGAAATCCTCTAAGGAACAAGCTCCCTCTGAATTTCGATTTCCTTCACGGAAATTCTTTCTGTCAACCACTATAGAATCACCCCTCTCTAATCTCTCTTTGTTGCGGCTCAACACTAGATCTAGATTTCTTGGCAAGAAATCTTCTGAGGAACTAATTCCCTCTGCTTCTGCCCCACTAGGTACTGTTCTGCACCCACATAATCAACACTCCACCAACAACTGCAGACGAAATTTGCGTTGCACCTCTAGCTACGACAACCGAAAAATGAGACTCAACAGTCTCTGCACTGGCCCAGTGACCACTGCGCTACCCTCTATAGCAACAACGTCACCCAAACAGGCTGACGTAGGCTCAATGTGAGCCTCCCTTGGTTACTGCGTCACCCCTCATATGCTCCCGACGGGAAACTACGCTGTCACTTAGGACATATGTCTTCACATACATATTTTCTTATGTCCTTTCGTTGATGGCTTCAGTCTTCCTTGATCTACAATCGCTCTAATACCATGTGAAAATTTCTGCATCTAACAAACTAGAAATCCTACTGCAGTGAACTGATTTGCATTACCTACTTGTGTTCTTCATTTTAACAAGTTATTTTCAGAATTATTCAAAAAATATTAATGCAAATACATTGCAGCCCACACCAATATACATATCAAGTACTAAAAAATAAATGAGACAGCCACACAAAGGACACACTTATTTTTGGACTAAACGTCCCCAGAAAAACCCAGTGTGGGAAAACTAGTGCAACAGATATGAGGGTTTTATTATTAAACAGATTTCTGAATACAACTAGGGTGCCAAATCTGATTCACCCAATAGAGAACAAACCCGATAGAAGTACCTCTATCCGGAGACAAATATTTTGGCGAATCAAGCAACTTGATGAACAAACCCCACAGGTGACTGCATTGTCCTCAGTGCTAGGCAACGATGGCTGCTCCAAGCTCTGTGGTGGAACTGCCTCACCTCTTCTAGGAGATGAGTCACCCTCCCAGTGAGCCTTCCCGGCTTAGAAATCAATATATTGAACTATTGCTCGATCTGCCTCACAGAAACCCTAGTGTTGCCTCTAGGTGACTGCGTCATCTCCTCTAGCCTCTGCGTCACCCTTTCTGGAGTTATGATGTCTCTCTCTGGTGTTGCTCTACCTCTCTGCTATGTATTTTCAGCCTTGGAATGAAGTCCCTTTGTCGAACTACCCCTCGTCACTAGAAACTCACTCCGGAGTTCTCAGCAAACCACACCCCAAAAATTCAAATTAGCTTAAGTGTTGCTCTCCCTGTGTGCTTCTAAATGAACCCCAAGCCTCCTTCTTATACTTTTTTCGTTGAGACTTCAACGACCGAGATTAAGTCTCTAATCAACGGCTAAGATTAAAACATGACTTGATCCGCCTTCTAGATCATTCTCACCCATATTTTGATTAATACCCATTAATATTTTATTTTTGCTAAGTATAGAATTAGGAATCCCATTAAAAATATTAATTATTTTAATAAAATACAATTCAGGTGGAATTTCACCAAATGGTTTTTGGGTTCTTTAGAACTCATATGCCTTAGCCTCTCTAGCAATTTTCATGGCTAGAGCACATCCGATGCTACCAAAAACTAATAGGGTGAACTTATAATAATGTCACCTTGATCCTTCCACAAAGATCAAACAATGAATTTCGATATAAAAGTATAATCCTCAATGTTCAATTGTAAATAAGTTATGTTGTATTGTTTTTTATCCCAACGATCTAATTTTACGATTACATTTGACTCGGGAATCACCAATTGGTTAGTAAGTTTAGGATTTATATAATTTTTTCTTCAACGTGAGAGAGAAATAGTAACATCTTTCCTTAAAAGTGCCCCCTTAATTCTAAATAGCACTAAAACACTGGGTGAAGTTTTTAAAAATCTTCTATTACTAATCTCCATTTTCTTCTTTTCAATGATTGTCTCGGTTTGTTTTTGTCAATCATTTTCTCAATGATACTTTGACCAATGTGTTTATATTCTTCATATGAGAAAACCACTTCTCCACAATATAATAAAGTTCCTTTTTAATTAATGGACTTTGATGTGCTCTCTTTAAAATATCTTCTAGGTTCCTTCGAACTATATTTATAGCCTTTAGTAAACTTAAAGTGGTATTTGAAATATTACTTTATTATCTCCAGGATTATTAACTCAATATATAGTCTCCCTTACATATTTATTTTAATAAATAATGGACTCAAAATACAATAATACTTTTCTACTTTCCAATTAAGATTTCAAACTTATAGCTCAACATTAAAACATTGGATTAATATTTTTCCACGAATAGCCACCTATGGAGAGTTGCGACTTGAAAATGAAATATAGACGCAGTTGTACGATACAATAGTGACTAAAAGAGTTATTCGCACTGAGGTTTAGGGGAGAGCCTTTTACTGTTGTGCAGGGACCAATACTAGTTATAGTACTGGACCCACACATCCATAAAAAAATATTCATAAATCATAAAAAATATGCACGTATATAGTTTATATTAAGTTATATAACTTATATAATTTAGTCCAAAATGGGCCCAGATATTGATTGGGCCAACAAGTGTCAAATACCAAACCTTAACATCACATATTGACAAGACATAATGTCCCAAATATCTCCAGCTCTGAACTACCAAATAAGTCAAAATGCACTACAAAACATTCCATTGAATTCTATTCAGGAGTACACCTATCCCATCAAACAATCAACTACAGATTTCCACTGGAGCAACACATCCCATTGCTCAATAATACCTGCAAAAGACTAGGTGAAATGTGTGTCAGCCATATGTACATGTGTATTTCTCACCGAGAGAACGACACTAACTTCTTTAGCATCAACGTGAACCAATAATTAGTTGATTCACTAGTGTTTAGCATCAACACGACCCAATAATCCATTGATTCACCAGCGATAGAGGCCCTCACCAGGCTTGAGTTATTAGTTCCCATCCTTGGGCTTAGATACCGTCTACCATCGTTTAGTTCCCATCCTTGGGCATGGTTTAGTTACCTCTTTCATATCCCTATCTGTCTACCTTCTCTTTAGGCAATCAAGTGGCACTTTTATCGCATCAAATATGGCCTTGCCCCCACAAAATTCGATTAGGTTATTCCATGAAATTCCAGGACTTATTGAGTAAGATATTCATGTCTAATCCGAGATTGAATATGTGAATTAAAATAGTGAATGGAAAGTTTTTCAAGAATTTGTTTCAAGTGAACTTTCTGTTTGCACCCTCCTATACAACTAAAGGGATGGTTACCTAGTTGAAGCCCATAGAATCACCTATCCCTATAAGCGCCCATGCAAGCACCTACACTAACAATTATGTTATTTTGTTATATACATAATTATCCAATGCTATCAAACATCCATTTTCATTCCCTGACTGGCTAGTCATTCGGAGAAAGGAGCACCCAAGCACTGCGGGGGAACCCAACTAATGATATTTTTGATCGGAAGGACAGAGCTTCCCTCTGCCCTCCACATAGGCATAAATCCTCATATATCTGTGCCTATAATATCTACCCCTAAAGCATTTTGATATGGGTGCTTATGCATTTATCTAATCAATGAAAATGTTACCTTAAGAATCAAGTTGCCAAAATGACTACTCATTGCATAAACATACCATGCCTACAAAGAGAAAATTATGAAGTTAGGTAGATTCATTGTCATTCCTAGGTTCCCAAAATGGCTACTCATTGCATAAAATACCATGCCCACAAAGAGAAAAGTCAGTGACAGAATATCGACAACATTACTCCATAGTTGAAAGGATCATCAAGATGAATAGACTTCCATCAATTGGGTCCTGAGGAGAAGCCATGCCAAGTGACAAAGTAAATAGGGAGTTGGAGGAGTTGTTAAATACAAAATAATTTCACTTTAGTGTCTTCACTAGCAAGTTCACTAGGGACAACCTAAAACAACACCTTTTCAATCATGTTAAACAACAGACATTCTTAAACTTGTTCTTGGTTTCATTGAAGAAAGACATGCCGGTTCCAAGAATGTCTGCTCAATACATAACATACCATGCCTACAAAGAGAAAATTCTTATGTCAGGTAGATTCATTGTCATTCCTAGGTTCCCAGAATGACTGCTCATTGCATAACATACCATGTCTACAAAGAGAAAAGTTAGGGACACAATATCAACAACGTTACTCCATAGTTGAAAGGATCATCAAGATGAATAGACTTCCATCAATTAGGTCCTGAGGAGAAGCCATGCCAAGTGACGAAGTAAACAAGGAGTTGGAGGAATTGTTAAATATAAAATAATTTCACTTTAGTGTCTTCACTAGCAAGTTCACTAGGGACAACCTAAAACAACACCTTATCGATCATGTTAAACAATAGACATTCTTAAACTTATTCTTGGTTTCATTGAAGAGAGACATGATAGTTCCCAGAATGATTGCTCATTGCATAACATACATATCATGCCTAGAAAGAGAAAATTCTGATGTCAGGTAGATTCATTGCCATTCCTAGGTTCTCGGAATCACTACTCATTGCATAACATACCATGCCTACAAAGAGAAAAGTCAGTGACACAATATCAACAACATTACTCCATAGTTGAAACGATCATCAAGATGAATAGACTTCCATCAATTGGGTCTTGAGGAGAAGCCATGCCAAGTGACGAAGTAAACCAAGAGTTGGAGGAGTTGTTAAATACAAAATAATTTCACTTTAGTGTCTTCACTAGCAAGTTCACTAGGGACAACCTAAAACAACACCTTTTCGATCATGTTAAACAACATACATTCTTAAACTTGTTCTTGGTTTCATTGAAGAAAGACATGCCAGTTCCCAGAATGACTTCTCAGAGCATAACATATCATGCCTAGAAAGAGAAAATTCTGATGTCAGGTAGATTCATTGCCATTCCTAGGTTCTCGGAATCACTACTCATTGCATAACGTACCATGCCTACAAAGAGAAAAGTCAATGATACAATATCAACAACATTACTCCATAGTTGAAAGGATCATCAAGATAACTCATAAAAATCATCCAAGAATCAAATGAATGCCAGGAACAATCATTTGAGGGCACAACAAAATAGTTGGGTTAAAGAAATTGTGTTATGTCAAACCTGTTACAAAATTAAAAAGGAATAACTCTTCCTGATAACTTACAAAAATAATCTAAGAATCAAATAAAGAAGTTTAAACCCTTCCAATAATGATTTTCAGATCCGAGATGTATTCAGCTACAATATATCGATAAAGCACTGATTTTTGTTTCTCATTGATTGCAAAGGCCAATGAATTTCCTCATTTTCTAATACAGTTTTTAAAATTAGAATTTGGTGGTTACTTTGCAGGTTGTCGCAACCATGCCAAGAGTTTCTATTGCAGATTGTACAAGGAACAGGAGGAGGCGAGGGGCAAGGGGGGCCCAACTACGGTCCACTTCATCAGATGAGGATTGGGGGAGGTGATGTGAAGGCTCACAATGCACCCAGTAATGTCATTGAAAAGGACATTGTGGTTGTAGATCATGCTATCCCACCATCAACAACAGAGCCGCCTTCAACCACAGTGCAAGGTGCAAGTTCAACAAAGAAAATCAGTGCCATCAGAGGCTAGACAAAGCAAGACATGCTAGCTGGAATTGATGACATCGAGTTTAATGGACATTTCATCTATGCCTCTGCAAAAAAACATGGTATTGTTGCCTCTGACATACATTATTGGATAAATGGGTTGACTAATACGAAGCGTAGAGGGCCTGTTACAGTTATGGTTGAAGAGGAGGAGGCCAAGGTGGTTGAGTGGTGTAAGGAGATGGCCCAATTGGGACATGGGTTAGAGATTATACAACTTAAATCCACAGTATCTCAAATCTATCAAGGGAGGCCAAACCCCTTCAAAGATGGGTTTCTTGGTAAATCATGGTGGAGTGGATTTAAAAAAAGGCATCCAGACCTTGTGCTATGTACAGCTGAGGGCCTTGATAGAGACAAGGCTTTAAATCTACGCCCTGCAATTGTGTCCAAGTTCTATAACACTCTTTCTACTGCATATGAGCAACACTCATATGCCCCAGACCATATATGGAACTGTGATGAAACAAACTTACAAGCAGGAAGGAATTGTGGTATGCGGGTAATTGCCAAAAGAGGGAGCATAAATGTGCCTAAGATTTTTCCTAAGAGAAGGGAGTGGATCACTATACTTTCTTGTGTCAATGCAATTGGTTCTTCAATCCCAAGATTTTACCCATTCAAAGGTAAAACACAACTAAAAAACTATATACATAACTATGAACCAGGTGCATGCATGGCATCACATCCCCATGCATGGATGGCAAAGGAAATATTCCTGAATTTGCTTTGTCATTTTGTTTCATCTGTACTAGGTGGTGTCTCACCTGAAAACAAACACCTACTGATTTTAGATGGCTATGGAAGCCACATGGTTTTGTAGACAATTGAGGAGGCCAACAATTTTTGCATTGACCTATTAACATTGTAGTCTCATACCACTCATAGATTTCATCCCATTGATGTCAGCATGTTTGGGCCTTTCAAGAATTATTTCAGGATCGAGCAAGCTTCATGGATGGAAAAGAATCCAGGGGTGGAAGTAAAGAGGTTTGAGCTCATTGAGCTTGCAAGTAAAGCATTAAAAAGGGTTCTCACACCTTCTAATATCAAGGCTGGATTTAGGAGGACTGGTATATGGCCACTTAATGTTGATGCTCTTGTGCATGATACTTTTTGTATCGAAGCATTTTATGTGGAAGGTCAAGAAGCAAAGAACTTACAAGACCCTATTGATGCCCAAGAAGATGTTGTTTTTGCTAAAGGTATAATGTCCCTTTATGAAGGGCACTTATGTGGTGATGATGATGAACATGTGAATGAGGCACAATTTAGTCATGAACCAACTGTCAATGTCATGGAGGCTGTCACACCTACTGAACCACATGCCAATTCTGCATGTGATATTCCATACGAGGCAGGTGATGAAGCGAATGAAAATGCAAACTTGATTTCAAATGATAATGCAACAGGATTAAACAATGAACAATTGAGCATGTCAACCTAGGTAAGCCCACCATCATGGTTGGCAGAGGCCATGATGAATATCAACCCACATAATGTGTCTACCACCAATGAGGAAAGCATGGACATGCCTTCACAACCATCAAAGTTGAACATTAAACTTGTTCATTATTTTGTGGAAAATGGTTCACTGGAAGAGGAGCCTATTCATCATGAGGTACCTGAAGAAGACAATAATGGGGGCCAATCAGTTACACTAGAGGTTGAAAGGCCAGTGTCAGATCCTAGGGAGCATGGGGCAAATCGCAGATTAATTGGTGCATTCCTAAAGCTACCAGTAGAGAGAGTGAAGGCCTCATCAAGGCACTCAACTGCAGATTGTCTTTGTTTGGGGAGGAGTTCACAGTTTCTCACATTTGAAGATTATATGAATTTATTGTTTGAGTCTGAACGTAAAAAAAATGAAATTTAGGAAACTAAAAAGAGAAAGAAGGAGTTGGCCAAGGATAAGAGAGCTGCAAGGATTGCAGCAGTAGAAGCTTGAACAAAGGAAAGGATGGAAAGACAAAAAGCAAGGGAAGATAAGGAACATCAAAAACAATTGGCAAGGAAAGAGAGGGAGGCAAGAAAGGTTCAAGAAGTGTTGAAAAGAGGAGGAAGGGTGACAAGCAGGGAAGTCTATGGTCGAAGCCAGGTTGAGGCAAATAGGATGATGTCCAATATGCTGGACCACATTGCAGAGCACACAGCATCATACCAAGAGTTGACTAACATCCAAGTCCCCCTCTATCAACCAAGGGTTCTGCCCACCTCATATACCCTTACCAGTGTAGGTTTAAATCCTAACTGTGTTTATATGACACTTGCACCCAATACTGGGGTTAGTAACACAAGTGGACACTTGGGTTACTCGGTCCCTCCATGTCTACAAGGAGAGAATTAGAGTCAAGGATATGGTAACATTCAAGCACATCCTAATCAACCAATCTTGGGTAGTCCACCATACTTGGGTCAGGGATGAGACTCAACAATTCTGGGCAATGCAAGAAATGGAGGCCATCAAGCATAGGGGTGGCATGAATTAATTTTTGTAACCACATCACAATGTGAATTTTGTAAGGACATGTAGCCCCTGCATGCAGTGGAATGTTGAGCATATATGAGTATTGGTTCGGCAGGTGGAGGCGGGGTTTAGGGTTTGTTTAGCATGAGTATCGTGCACCTTGTTCATTGCTGCATTCATTTCTGTTTGGGACCTATTCTTGTCCGTTCGCTCTGCCGGGTAGTTGAATTTGAATTGGAATTATGATGAAAGTCAACATAATAATCACAATGTGAATTTTGTAAGGATGCAATATGTTGATTGGTTTCATAGTGGAAGCTAAACTATAAACTATATTGAATTTGAATTGGAATTATGATGAAAGGCAACATAATAAAGAAGGAAAATAAGTGAACATGAATCAAAAGTAGTTACCATTCAAAGGAAAGATCTGCCTAGGAGCATGTGCTTGAGAAGTGTAATAGAAACCAACCCTCTATCTGCTCACAGAGACAATAAACAAAAGAATTCCTTTGTCTCACTAAAGGAAATTCAAGAGAGAATAATAGAAAGTAAAGATCAATTGAATCCAGTTTGAAACAACATTGCAAAGGAAAAGAAGTAGTAATTACATAATTTGGTAATTACTTGATGAAAGGAAACAACATAAATAAGGAAAAGAAGTGAACATAAATCACAAGTAGTTATCAGTAGAAGATACTAATAACCAATAACAATAGAAGATACACAAATAATGCTTCAAGACCCCAGAGCTATGAATCAAGCATAAATACCACCATACCATGGATCTACAGTTGTTGAGAAAACAAAAAAAGTACCCATCTCATGCGTAGCCAACTCCAAAAGCATCCTTCTAAGTAGAAGAATTGTATTGATTTCATCTAGTAGGCAGAAGCATTGTAAACCTTGCAACATACTCAACTTCGGAGCTTTATAGAACAGATCACTAGAGAGCAATTACCAGAACAACAAAAACAAAATGTTCATTAACAACCATTTATAACAGATTATTGAATCAACTGAATAACACCAATGCTCATTAAGAACCATTTAGAACAGATTCTTGACTTAGCTGAACGACAATCTTGGTAATTATTTGATGAAAGGAAAAAACATAAAGAAGGAAAAGAAGTGAACATAAATCACAAGTAGTTACCAATATAAGATACTAATAACTAATAATAATAGAAGATACACAAATAATGCTTCAAGACAATCTCTTAAGAGTTTGTAATTGAACGATGTAAGCAAAGAAATTAATGGGCAAAGATGCTTAAGTATTCTGTTAGGAGTGAAATCTCACGATATGAATATGAAGAAATTGTAAATAATCATTGATTAGTTAATGTTTATTTTGACTTTGAATTTTTATAAAACAATTTATTTTGATTTTGAATTTTTATAAAACAGACAAAAGGTTTAAGCTAAAAGAAAAAATTATAGAAACTTATATGTGTAGGGATTCTAATAAATTAGAGTTTTATTAAATAAGTTTTAATTGCCAAAACCAAAAAATCATTTTAACTATGTTAAGAGTTTGTAAATGAACGATGTAATTAATGAAGTTAAAGAGCCAAGATTTATAAGTATTCTGTTTGGAGTGAAATCACACAATATGGATATGAAGAAATTGTAAATAATAATGAAATTTAACTATGTTAAGAGTTTGTAAATGAACGATGTAAGTAATGAAGTTAAAGAGCCAAGATAAATAATGCTTCAAGTCAATCTCTGCAAGGCCCAAGAGCTATGACTCAAGCATAAATACTACCATACCATGGATCTACAGTTGTTGAGAAAACAAAAATAATACCCATCTCATGTCTAGCCAACTCCAAAAGCATCCTTCTAAGTAGAAGACTTGTATTGATTTCATCAAGTAGGTAGAAGCATTGCAAATCTTGCAACATACTCAACTCCAGAGCTTTATAGAATAGGCCACCAGAGAAAGAAATTACCACAACAACAAAAAGAAAATGTTCATTAACAACCATTTAGAATAGATTATTGACTTAGCTGAAAAACACAAATTCTCATTAAGAATCATTTAGAACAAATTCTTGACTCAGTTGAAGGACAGTCTTGGTAATTACCTGATGAAAGGCAACAACATAAAGAAGGAGAAGAAGTGAACATAAATCACAAGCAGTTACCAATAGAATATACTAATAACCAATAATAATAGAAGATACACAAATAATGCTTCAAGACAATCTCTACAAGGTTGCAGAGCTATGACTTAAGCATAAATACTACCACACCATACAGTTGTTGAGAAAATAAAAAAAATACCCATCTCATGCCTGGCCAACTCCAAAAACATCCTTCTAAGTAGAAGACTTGTATTGATTTCATCAAGTAGGCAGAAGCATTGCAAACCTTGCAACATACTCAACTCCAGAGCTTTAAAGAACAGACCACCAGAGAAAGCGATTACAACAACAACAAAAAGAAAATGTCCTTAACAACCAATTAGAACAGATTATTGACTCAGTTGAATAACACAAATGCTCATTAAGAACCATTTAGAACATATTCTTGACTCAATTGAATGACAGTCTTGGTAATTACTTGATGAAAGGCAACAACATAAAGAAGGAGAAGAAGTGAACATAAATCACAAGTAGCTACCAATAGAAGATACTAATAACCAATAATAATAGAAGATACACAAATAATGCTTCAAGACAATCTCTGCAAGGCCCCAGAGCTATGACTCAAGCATAAATACTACCATACCATGGATCTATAGTTGTTGAGAAAACCAAAAAAAATACCCATCTCATGCCTGGCCAACTCCAAACTCCAAAAGCACGTAAACAATTACCACAACAACAAAAAGAAAATGTTCATTGACAACCATTTAGAACAGATTATTCACTCAGCTGAATAACACAAATGCTCATTAAGAACCATTTAGAACAGATTCTTGACTCAACTGAATGACATTCTTCCAAAGAATTATGTAGAGTTAAATATTTACTGCAAAAATATTCTATTGAAAATAAGCAACATAAAGATACCATATTCTGACTACTTCTAAGACTAAAGCTAACAGAGGCCAATCTGATAGCGATGGGTGGTTTCATTAATTGACGACCCTGATAAATGCAAATTTTCCCGTGGTTTGTTGGTACCATTTTCTGTCACTGCCCAATTGTGAAACATGACATAGTAATAGTGCTAATAGGAAGCAAGTGGTCTTGTCACTTAACAATGCTGATAGAAAAAATTATTTTGGATAATTACCATCATTGCTACACCTTTGTTTCCCAGTCCATGCTACATTGCACATTGGTTATGGCGATGAGAGGTGGATGATGTTAGGGTTTCAAACACAAGGTTTCATTTCGGCCTACCACTCTATGGTCACATTATAACAAAAGGGTCAATCCCGTGTGCATGCAAACAAGTTAAGCTCTATCACCTCTAGTCTTGATGGCTGGTATATGAAGTGATAAAACAATGATTTAGTGAAATGGGAAAAGAAATATTTCCCATGCCCAAATTTTTGTGAATTAAGACCTGAGGCTCTGTAGTCCCAAGTTCTCAATCAATTCCCAAATAGAGCAAAAACACACAAAGTTTCATTTATCATACCATCTTATTCCTTCAATTATTTTCATTACTACCAAGTAATATACAAATAGAGAGCATGAGCTATCACTACAGATTCTTCTGCACTATTTCTAAGACTAAAGCTAGTCCACCAACCAGTCCGATAGGGCTGTAAAACCCACCGACTGTAAAACCCACAACCAAAAACCCAAAAATTAGCCAAAACCCACACAGGTGAAAAACCCAGCAAACTGAAAACCCATAAATTAGCTAAAACCCACAAAAACCCACACATGTAAACACATACACAAGCATACACAAGCATAAAACAAAGGCCCAATATTCCAATGGAGGCTAAATGTGTTAAAAAACATAGTAATGGTGCTACCTCCCTAGGTAGGAGTGGTTAATAAATGACCCTATTAAGTGTTTCCAACCCCAAAGGGAATTGACATGTCCTCAGTCATCCATTCAATTGAAAGGGTGCCATGTGAATAATGATGGAACAAAGGGGGAAAAGGACTCCATGGCCAAGTGCCATGGTCAAAGGTACCAAGTATGATGTAATACCTCATCCTAGGTATATAGATATGAGGAGGGAGCAACCATGGATGCATGAGTTACCTCGAATTTTGTTTTTCCACCCTATATTTCTTTTTACTTTTTCTTGTATTACTGCTTGTAAATGAGAACTTTCTTTGTATGACATATAACAATTATTACCCCGTATAGGATGGGGTAGTTCATTTCCCATCAGGGGTTGGGACATGCAAGGGTTCCTTGGCTTTTATGAGAGAGGGAAGCATTGGCCCAAGGATTGGGTCATGGCCATATGAGACAGGTAGAGCTCATGCTTCGCATTTTCCCACAATTTTCATTTTGATTTTTCTTTTGTTTTTCATGTGGCCATTATATGTTCTTTCTTTTTATTTATCTACATTAACTTCCTAGGGTGCATTTTTAGACCCTACCCAAGGTATGAGGTTGTGTGGATGTCAAATCCCAATGAACCAATGGTCAGTTGAACCGAAGAAGGGAGGTAGAATAAGGGGTTGTAATGTACAAAAGGAAGTGATATGTATGGAAAGGGGATAAATGGAACACAATATTTCAATCATGGATTCCCAAGTAGTGCCCCTTCCTAAAGCCATGGTCCATTATGGGAGGTCCCATTAGACTAGGAAAGAAAATTAACCCCCTATTTAAGGTGAGGGAACAAGACTACGAGCAAGACCCTTATTTCTTCTAAGTTACTCCATAATCCATGCCAAAATTCCCAAATAAAAACAAGCATAAGCACTTGATTACAAAAAGAATAAAGTAAGTTTTGACCAAAATCCCACCTTCCAATATGTTCTCTTGACAAATGGGCGAGGAAACATATGATTGATGCAAATCGTAGAGATATGAATGTTACGTCACATCGGCTACAAAGTGGCTCTCAAGGGTTGCTGGCTGTCAACTCGAAGAGATGACTAGGAGAAAAATTCTCCTAGTGGTTACCTACTTTTAGTAGGTAACAAGGATGCAAAATTCTATTGGACACCATAATGTCAAGAGGAATCTATCAAATGTAGAAAGGAAAAACCCACCATAATCCCTGCTTTACAATGCCCTAATTGTAATCTTCCTTTATCCATATCCATACTGATGCTTTAGCTAAATATCTAAAGACAATTTTATGTCAATTAAAGAATAAGATTCCTTATGCAATTTATTTTGTTAGCAAAAAAGTTATCTAGTGAAGAACTAAAATACACAATCAATGAAAAATAATTCCTTGCAATTATTTATACTCTTAATAAATTCAAGCATTATGTCATTGGATATCAAGTATTTATACATACACATTATTCTTCCATCAAGTACTTGTTAAAAAACTAGAAAGACAGAAAGATTTTCTCATGTTGACAATTACTTGTGATATTCTTGTAGTTTTATTATCTTTTCTTTATATTTTTCTTTTATCTTAGTTTCATTAAGAAATCATCAAAACAAACATGAAGATCAACACCACTAGATGTAGGTACTCATCCATGGCTAAAACCCCTCTTTAGGGTAAAACCCAACCAAACTCTTCCACTATTCAAATTGAGATAGAACAAGACCTTAGACTTGACCAAAAGTACTTCCTCCACCAAGCCAACCTTCCAATATGATTCAAAAGACTTCAATAGTCTCTTCTTTTCCAACAACTACAACCCAACAACAACCCAAGATTTTAGCCCCCAACAACTCTAAAATTTTGGCACAGCTACAATACTGCAATTTCGGCCTTTGCAACAATCCAATGACTTCGCACGTGTGAGACAAAGAGAGAGAAAATTTGACTTTTTATGCTTGACAAAGAGTTCCTTTTCCTTTGCTAGGATTTCCTTCCTCTTCCTTGAATTTCAAACCCTTTTATGCCTCCAACAACTATAGATCGAACTTGATGTGTTGATGCTCCAAATGAGGTCGAATTGCCACCTTTTATAGTGGTTGTGTGAGGTCGAATTCCCTTGATGAGGACAACCTGTCCTTCTTTGAGTCCAACTTGGTGGAGGAGGTCTAAATGTCCTATTTTACATTAAAATAAATTTCTTTATTGATAGATGAAGCCCAAGAAAGGTCTTTTACATTATGACATGGACAATGACACTTGACATAAACCTTAGAAGCCTACAGTGGAGGCTTTGACCTAAGAACCATTGACCCAAACATGAAACCCATGCTCTAATAAGTCAATTTCTTTTATCATAAAAAATATCTTTCTTTTTTTTGAAAAATACATTACATCATGACTCAAATACAATTAAGAAGACTGATATTAGTTACATTTTTCAACACTCCCTCTTAACTAAGGAGGTATTCATAATTACATATATATAAAGGTACATAGAAGATATCAAAGTGATATACTCTATGAAGAGTCACAACACACACAATGCTACAGATTAGATACCTGACCAATGTACTCTAATCAGGTGGGACTAAGGTGTACTCAAGCTTTAACCACTTTAGGTACCATCAGGCTTATAAGCTCTGACACCAATCCAGGGATCTAGGTGTGTATCTAAGGTTTGAGCTCAATGACCAATGCCACCCTCCCTACTTTGGGATTTAGACACCAACGCATAGGCCGACCAAATGTCGTCCCAAACTTCTTGTTGCCACAAGATGCTTCATATCTCCTTATCAACTAAATCCGATATATATCTGTCATGCGGAATGAGTCGATCTTGTGGACAAGATAGACCTTCCTAGAATCTAAAGAAGACCTAATGACAAGCAAACCAACCAGACACTATCTTTCTCTAAATGTGCTTTTATAAATAATGGCAAACAAGTGTGTTTAAGGCA
>APFE030122350.1:0-25268 GCA_000404065.3 Pinus taeda | reverse complement strand
TTCTACCTTGGAATTGACAAGTTTTTTGTGTGAATTATTTATAAGAAATTTTCTATTTTAGAATTGTTAAAAACAATGGTTATTTCTGGACCGATTCCTTTCAAGGAGATAAAATCATCAATGCAATAAGTCTATTTGTCTAAGTCTCTTCGTCTAGCTTGGAATTGATAAATGTTTGGTGTGATTAATGTGTTTATAGCTTGAAATTGGTGAATTTTTGGTGTGATTTATGTGTTTCTATCAAGTTTTTGGTGTGAGTTAGTGTTATGAGACTATTTTTATCAAGTGTACAGAGATAGAAACTTTTGTGATGTTACCATAACATAATCCTATAACACGATGTTATCCATTTATTATAAGTTTAGTCTTTTAATTTTTAAAAAGTTCATATACTATGCATTCAATCTTGTTAGTATTAGTGTGTATCCTATGATAAAAAACAAAGCTAAAATATATATGGTGAAACACATATTTTATTTTTAAACCCAATAATATTTATTAGATTATGTAAATCATAACATAAACCATATTATTGAATTTATTAATCTGGATGATGTGATTATTCCGAAAGACAATCTCATTAACATCCAATAGTTTTACTATGGCGGTCATCTTATATGTCCCATAGGATCCCCTTAGTCATACTTATATATACAAATGCTATGGCATGTTCGAGTCAAAGACATTTGATTTCGGGTTCCTAAGATTTTATTGTTAATGTCCCATGAAATTTTAAATCAAGATTCAAAATTTTATAAGTCATTTGTCTATGATAATCATTTTGTTTTTTTACTTATGATAAATATGTAAAAAAAGTTAACATAATTATATTATTGAAAAGTAATTTTTTAAACTAAATTTTTGTTGGGAAAAAATTGATTTATTAGAAAAACATCACTGTTAAAAAGACAAAAATTTAAACATTTTTTTTTACTTAAAAACATAAAAACCCAAGACCTAAAAAAAATATGCCCAACTTTCGGAGCTTTTGTTAACCTGCAATCTTTTCAACTTTTTAATTTTTTAATTAACGCGGAGTTTCTTAACTTTTCCAATTCACCCATCGCATCTTGGCTGACAAACACCACTTGGGAAATCCAAATGGGGCCCTGACTTATTTCGCTTATATTTCCTGTTCAATACGCTGGTTTTCCTAAACTTTCATAACGTCCAAACTTCTGTTGACTGGGAATGGCGCTGGGGCCGGGAAAAACACAGATTGTCATTTTGTTAAAATTCAGCGTCCTTTAAACGCTGAGTTTGAGAGATAAATTAACGGTCATATTTCATCGTCCTTTAAACGCTGAGTTTGACAGATAAATAACGGTTATATTTCATCGTCCTTTGAAAGTTGAGTGGGAGGGATAAGAAATTGAGAGGATGGAGAAAATGAAATTGTACGGCAATTGCATTAAAATGGGTGTATAGTTATTTTGACCAGAGTGGGGTATGCAATATAAACTATATATATGAATTGTTTGTTATGACTTTGATTTTAAGAAATAATTAAATTGGTAAGTGTTTTTAGATTTGAAAAATGTTAATTTTTTTCTTAAATCTATAAGAATGGGCAGGAGAGAGTAGATAAGTGAAAATTGGCCAAAGAAATTGTAAAATAATCGCATAAAATGAGTGTATGATTTTATATAAGATGAGGTATTTGTGAAGAATAAATGTTAAAAAAAATTCAAAAAAAAATAAAGAATAAAATATCATATATATATATATTATATATATATAATATATTAGGAGTATGTCAGTGGTTTGTATTGATTGGATTTTATGGGATGATAAAATTGAGAGGTTTTTTACATAATGTAAATATGAATCACTTTTCAAGATGTGAAAAATAGGTAAAATACAAAATGTGAATGAAATTGTAATGTAGTCTTATTCAAATGGGTGTATTGATTTGGCATGAATAGAATATAAAGTAGAGAAAAAAATAGGGAATTTTTCCCAATCATGATTTCTTGTTTGTATTGGTTTATTTTTATGAGATGTTAAAATTTGAGAGGTTTTTTTGTTGTTATGAAAATGTCAATAGTTTTTAAAGTTCATGTGAATTGGTATTGGTATGATAGATTAGGTAATGATGAAGATAATTGTATAACAATTGCATATAAGTGAGTGTGTTGAATTGACATAATTAGGGAATAGGATTAAGAAGAAATTGAGGAAATTTTCAATTCGAAAAAAAACCAAATAGACTATTTTTTCCCATGTTTTTCTTAGCATGTGAGTTGGTTGTGACTACTTTACCTTAAGACATGATAAAATTGTGAAGTGTTTGTCTTCCAATGATCTTCTAAGCATGTGAGTTGGTTGTTGGTTTACTTGACATTACCTTAAGATATGAAAAAATTGTGGTGTTTTTCCTAAACAATGAAAATATCAATTATTTTTCATAGTCCATATGAGTTGGAGTAAGAGAGTTTGTAAAATGAAAAATGTTGAAGGAAATTGTAATGTAATTTCAAGGAAATAGGTGTATTGACATAGAATAAATGAGGCATAGGGCCAAGTAGAAATTGAGGGAAATTTCTTCAATAAAAAGAAAAACAAGGTTTTATTCTTCCAACAATTTACTTGACTTTAAAATGAGAAATGTTGAAATAAATTGTAATGCAATTGTAATGAAATGGATGTGTTGACTTGAAATAAATAAGGTATAAAGTCAAGTAAAAATTGAAGAAAAATACTTCCATCAAAAGAAAAATAGACTATTATTCTTCGAATAATTTACTTTAACTTTAAAATAAATAAAAAATGTTGAAAGACATTTTATTTTTCTTCCGCCACCTCCATTCCATGTCCCATTCAATACGCCGATGTTTCTGATATTTTTGTTACCGTGGAGTTTCTTTAACTTTTCCAACTCACCCATCGCATCTGGGGTGACAATTACAAATTGATCGACCGTAATGGGGCCTGGAATTAGATGCGCGCCCCGACTCATTTCATTTCTATCTCCTGTCCAATGCTTAAAGTCCGAAATTTTCGTGACTTGATTGAGACCTTACTTTTTCATGTGGGCAAGATATAAATATTCCGTTTTTTATTTACTTGTTATTAGTAAAAAATTTAAAACCTATCGTAAATATAATATTATGAAATCAAATTTATTATTTTTTGAACAAAATTTATTTAATATTTTTAATCATATATAATAAATCTTATTTACTACATGTTAATTATTTAAAAAAATTAATAATAAAAAAGGTTAAATAAATATTCATATAACTTAATTGACAATTTTATTATTGTTTAGAGTATATACAAACATCATGACATTAAAATATTTTATTAAATTAAGCCAGGCTAGCTATGCAGCCTTGTTTTATTATAAATTTTCCAGGTTAGATTAGCAAAATTGGTAAGTTATCTTTCTTCTTGAATGTTTATAATGGTGTGTAACTAAATTTAGTTATTTTTAAATTACTTTTAATTATGCTTACATTATTATGATGTTATGTAAATTTGTGGTTTTTACAACTAAGTTATGATAGGTTTTACCACTAAAGTGAAAAATTATATTTAAATTTGACTTTTAAAATTATAACAAATATTATTACTTAATTTAACAAAATAATATGTTATATAATTTTAAGATATCTTTAAATACTATCACAATTATATAAATTAAACATTGTTAATGAAGGTAGACAATTATCAAGGCATTATTTACCATTTAATTTATGTAATGCTTAATGATTTGTAACTTAGTTACAAACACACCACATAAGTTTGGCACTTAAAGAGGGTTTGAAAATTCTAATTTCATCGGTTAGATTGTATATGCAACCAAGAATATTCTCACATTATTAAATCAACACCACCTGTTATCTTTCAACAGGTTTTCTTGGTTGTAACAAAAAACTCCCTAAGGTAACCTTTTCAAACCAATCTTGTAGATTGAAGATTATTCTCTTCAATCGAGAGGGGGCTATCTTTAACAACCTAATCACTATGCTTAACAATTCGTTTTGTTTTCAAATGATGGCTATTGAGTATACGAATCAAGAGGGGCAGAGGCAGGGAAGATAGCAAACTGTAGAAATATCAAATATCATTTGAATGGGAGTAGAAGGAGATAACAATCCATTATAGTAGGGCATGAAACATGAATCCTACAAGCTTTAAAAGAAAGAGTGCAAATGTCTAAACCATATGAATCAGAACATTAACAATGAATTATGTCACGTAGTCTCATTTAAACATATAAAATATAATGACATCACATAGAAAGGAAACTATCACAGAAGAAAATTGATTGAGTTTACCATCGTAGGAATCTTTGTATCATTAAACCGAATATCCTAGTATTGTTATCACCTAAAAAACATAATTAATTTAATCGTGAACAACAAAGAGAGAGTGCTTTGCTTCAAATTCTAACCCTTGGACCTTCCTTTTCATACATTATATAGAAACATGCAAAATTTGACAACCACAATGTTTGAGAAAGTCTTAATTACAATAACCACCAAGATCCAAAATAAATGGATCTGGAAATTCTCTTCACCCATGTATAATCTCATCCCCAATTCAAATTTGATGAGGTGGACTTCAGTTGTTGACTTGGCATTTTTCTAGGAAACAAAGTTTCGAAAAATCAAGCAAATTTCGGAAAAATATGCTTCAAAGAGACATTCGTATCTCCCAAACCATCTTTCTTTTCAGGTTCTATAGTTTTTTTTTTAAATAGTTTATTCCCCAGAGACTTAGCTTGGTACAGAGTTTTCATTTTCTTAAAATCCTTTCCTAGCTTAGCTGATAATTCAACAATACTTAATTATTTAAATCGTAGTGCTTTTGCCCCGATCTACTTTTCTGTTCTTCATCGGTGATCGTTGGTTATACCCTGAGCGAGGCTTTTTTGATGTTTATTGACCAACAGATCCTCGTTGTGTTTTTACAACTCATCTCCATATGTTCTGAATCTCTTTGTTTTAGTTGCTCGCCATCATCTTTCACCACCAGAATCGATAAATCGCAGATTCCTCTGTAATTTTGTACCAGAGGCTGGGTAACCTATGAAAGAGGGTTTTTTGAATCATCATGTTCTGAACCAAATGTTGGTTTTAACTTCGTCAAAATTGCTTGGATTCTATTTGAACATAATGACTAAACATGCGAGAGCATAGTATTGGTAAACCTATTGCTCAGCGATTTCCCAGTGACTGAAAACCGAGATTTCTAGCTTGTTTTTTCATTATGTTTGTTTCAATGTTACAATTCATGTTTATCCATTCGAATGATGGAAAATTGGCTGACATCCTTCGTTTCGAAAAAACAATGTTCGTAAATCTCAAGCCATAGGTGGTTTGGTTCATCTAACCTATTGTCTATTTCCCCATTTTCCTGTTCTCTGTACCGTACTTCATCCCTTGGTGTTATTGTACTCCTCAAACCTCCTGTTCACTATGTGGAAATGCTGTAACTTGTCCTAGGTAAATTGTAGTTTTAAGGGTTTAGTTTTATACTCCTTTGTTAGGCCTAAAAATGCTACCAAATGTCATATCAATGTCGACTAAGGATAAAAACTCTTGGAAAGTTTCCTGGCCATTTGAAATGATAGGAAAGGAAGTTTGGAAACCTATATTTTAATTTTTCTTTGGGTGCTACGAAAATATTTTGTAGCACCAAGTGTAGGTTTCCGGTATGTTATATTTCGCTGTGAAACTTAGGGAATACTTAGGTTTAAGTAAAATAACTCTTTTTGAAATTTGACCTTTCCACAATTTTTTTTCATACCATAACCTTTCTGTAATAATCTGATGATCATAACCGTTGGACCTTTAGGAAAGGTGCAAACCTCGTGCTAAAAGTTGTCTCCAATAGTGATAATGTCTCTACAAGAGGTAGTAAAGAACATGCTTACCATGTGCCTGATCTATTGGGTGTTCCCAATTATTTCCCAATACTTACAATCTGATTCCTACTCTAAAATCAAAATCACTATACGCATTTAAAATCACATTTGCAGACTACAAACTCAAAATTGAATGTTGAAACTGAAGTTGAAGACTAAAACACCAAACAGAAAAAAATGCTTCTCCCAAAAAGCTTATTGCAGAATACTTCCTACTCTATCTTTTCGGGACAAGTAGTGAATCAAATAATTAGATATTTCCAATGTAGCTAATCAAGCAAATGGCTATTTGATTGTTTTTTATCTCACTTGCTTCAAAAAGAAATAAAATTTTTAAAAATAACAACTCAAATTGAAATATGAATCTAATATGGTTGTTGACAAAATTAAAAAAAAATGGGTTTGCTTTATGACTCCAAATATGCTGCAAAATGATCGTCATAGGAATCAAAAATAATATTACCATTTTTCCAAATATTCTTACTTTGATACGAAACTCCTCCATCTACATTTTATTTTTCATACACCTACATTTGATGGCTATCATGATGTTGCAAACAATTTTTTTTGAACAAGAGAACGTTGTTGATTGCAACACTAATTTGTGATCATTTTCATTTATGTCAAATAAGAAATGTGTATGGTCGTGAAAAACTACAAATGGAACAACCATGTCTTGCAAAACAAGAGTGACTAAGAATGATTCTTCACATGCTTTAACAAAAACATCATTTTTATTTTACGAAATTTCTGGCATTTTGTTTTCAAGAGATGTAAGATCCTGAATGGTTTCTCCATTTTCAAAACAGTCTAAACGAATATGCTCTTCTTCCATGACTAAAACAAAAACTATTATTTGATTATCATTATGCCTTTCTTGGTCACTTATCACCTGAACATGTTCATCATTTTTAAGAGAATGAACATGAATATCAAACTTAAAATCTTGAACTATTTCAATTTCAGTCAAAGAGGAAACCAATGTTTTCAGTTGGCATAAATATTCATAAAGCATTTCCATGATTTCATCATCCATACACTCTTCATCACCATAAAATTTTTTAGGGTATTGAACGAAACCTTGACAAAATTCACAACAATATTCGAACACCAAGAAGGAAGGATCAAATTCTCCATAGTACTCAAAGAATGTTTGTGGAAATATTTGAGAGAATATAAGCTATGTGGTTTTAACCCTTCATACCATGATCTTACTTTCACTTCTAGGGTAGTCATAAACTTCTTCATTAAATGATCCTCGTGAAATATAATCCCATGCTTATGTATATGTCTATTAAACTTAATCAGATGCAAAAATCCATCATCTCCTTCCTTATCATTAGACCTAGCGAAGATAGAAGAAACAAGTAGACCTAGTGAAGGAAAAAGCAACAAGTAGATTTGGTGAAAGGAAAACCAATGAACAAACATTGTGAAGAAGTAAGTAGACTACGTGAAGTAGGTTTCTAGTTTATGAATATTTGTAGTAGTGGTGATTGATGTTTGCTACATATTAACGCCTTTAAATCTTGCAATAGGGGGGATTGGTGCCAATTGTAGGTTTGTTCCTAGAAAGGATCAGAGGAGATCGATATCTCTTGTAGGATGGTTCCTCCATGGAAGCATTTCTTGTAGGTTGGTGCCTACAAAGAAGCCAAGGGGATAGGTGTCTCTTGTAGGTTGGTGCCTACAAAACAACAAAGGGGATTCATGCCTCTTGTAGGTTGTTTCCTACAAATCAACGATATAGTTATATTTTTAGTTTTTGAGATTGATGTTTTATGGTGTTTTAATATTTAGACAAGTAACATATATCATTTTACAGATTTACCTCCCCCTTGTCCCCCATAGTATAATTGTGAATCCAACAAAGTTTTGTGTAGGGAACGTTATCATGTAATGCAGAAGAAATTTACACTCTAGGTACCATGACACAATTGGTTCTCCGGGTTCTCAAGGTGAGAAGATGGGTTCCTCCACTTTGGGACGACATCCTGGAATCTCTTCTTCATGAGTGCAAAATCCTACAAGGGATACTTCTAATGTTGTTTAGGGGAAATTCCACCCTAATATTAGAGAAGAAATTGAAACAACTAAAGATGAAACATTTTGGGAGAGTGGGGTGAAATTTTAATTGAGATATGAATGTAGAATTGGGTAATATGGTACTAGATATAGGGAACGCTAGGCTGCAAGAAACAAAATACTAAAATATCAAAAACCTGTATTGATCACATCAAAATTTTATTTAGGAAGTTGTTGATGGAGAAGGTTGAAGTCAAATAACAAATTCTATTGCAACTAGATGGAGTTCACCTCTGATTGAAGGATATAGTAACATACTACTAGCCCCAATATGGTTAGGGAACAATCATCATCATACTCAATAGCATTTACTTAAGCCTCTTACAACACTTAGATCATCCCCTCCATTATGTTCTGCCTATCACATAATAGATTAGTTTTATGTATTTTATATGCCCTTTAGCTTATAAATTTACAATAGTTAGTGTCCTTGTCCTTTTTTGGGGCACTAATAGTTATCTTGAATACTACAACTTCTCTCTTATCTTTATTTTTATATTTAACATAATTTAGAAATTGTGGATAGAAAAACTATTCTATGCTACTGCTTTGGTTTCTCAAGTAGTAGGTCGATGACATTGGTCATTTTTTCTCATTTTAATATTTACATTTCAATGAAACTACAACTTGCAAAAGAAATGTAAAATGGTTATTTCCTTAAGTGTCTTTTTGAAACATTATTATTAAATATGAAACAATTATGAAATATTATATATACTTTATTGACAATTAATAATTAACATATCAATTGTTAATAAATTGATTATTAATATTATTACTATTATCATCATCATTTGAGACTAAATTTGTTTTTATTAGACATTAGAATGGTAAGAAATTATTTAGATTTCTCTAGAACTTTTTTCGATGGGAATCATTAAGAGGAGTCTCTCATGTCGCCATCATTTTGTTGACTTACAAGGTTAGGAATTTTTCAATCTAACATATCTTTTCAAATTGAGATCTAATCTAGATATGTTACGAACATTCTAAGAGGAAATGTTTGTAGTAGATCCAACACCATAAAAGTAATAATAATATATATTGGATCATTATGTTTCCTTTCGTCCATATCAATGCTTTCAAAGTGGGAAGAGTTGACGAATCAACTCATAGGACTAGTTTTAACGATGGGACCCTATTTGGCAAATTGTGGTATGAAGCATTCCGAGAGAATTTTGATGCATCAAATGATGTTTTTTGTGGGTAAGAATTTATCACCTCATAATGCACATTTTCTCCTATTATGCACACATAGATCTTACAAACGATGCAAGAATAACCTCAAATAGATTTTTTATGCAAATTTATACCACTAAAAAGTTGACCTTCCTATTTTCACCGCCATAATTGAAGAAGATGCCACATCATCCCCCATAACTCATGGAAAAGGGGTTAGTTGTATGATCATGATGAATAAGGCTCTATAGGATTCCATGTTTTTACTTTGGTTGAGAGTTAAGGTAGTCAATACTAAACACTAGTAGGATATTAGGTTGTGTTATAATTATTGGGCCACTTGGAGGAAAAGGGGTTCCATTATTTGCGAGTGGATTTATTCCATAGACAAGCAGAGTAACCAAGAGAGATGCATAGAGAGAACACAAGGAGTATTTATGCACTATAATGTCGCAAGTTCCCTAAGTGTAATAACCTCGGGTCAAAAGTTCATGTAATAAAGTTAATAAATGAGAAATAAGACCAAGGTCATGGGACATGTATTCCAATCTCAATGTTGGGTAAAGCATCCTAGTGAGCATCACTTGTTGTATATTATGGCTAAGGGGAAATTGGCAAAGGAAATGGCAAAGGATTTGAAAGAACAAGGTATTAGTGGCATTTATTTTATTTATGAAATAACGGAAATTAGGAGAAATGGGAGGTGAAAGGTCACAGGTTTCATGTGAGGAGGAAATTGAAGGAAACAAAGAAAAAATGAAGAAATTAGAGGCATCAATACTAAAAATGCTTCTAAGGATCCTTTCATAGTTTTTTTTAGTCTAGTTTTTGTTGGTTTTAGCCTTTTTTCAGTTTTGTTTTGGAATTGGTTTCAAAGAGGGGAAGAGCACCAAGAGGAGAAGGAAATTAAGCAAGCAGTGGAAGGACAAGGAAAGCGAGCAGTGGAAGGACAAGGAAAGCAAGGAAATCAAAGGAAAGAAATGATTAAGCAAGGAAAGGTTAGATCAGGCAGCTTCAGTAGGAATACTTACAGGTAACAAGTTGCACATATGATTTCCTAGCCTCTATTGGCATGCATGGTATATGCATGTGTATATTCGTTTTTTTCTTGGTGGCATGGATTTTACCAAGTTTTGACATTGGTTTTAGCCTTTCCTTGCCATTTTCGGATAGCCATGGTGTGATGGGATTCATTCTTGGTTGAGCTTTAGATTGCTGGAAGGTTTTGGATATGGGTGAGGTGGTCTCAAGAAAATCCCAATGTTTGGGGGTGGAGATGGTTTTCTCTGTGAATCCCTCAATAGGTGGCTGGAGACAAGAAAATTACTCAAGGGATGGTCAAGGAATACTGAGGCATCCAAGTTGAGTTTGGTTTTGTGATCTTGGGACTGGTTTGGGTGAGATCACAGTATTGGGAGGGTGGAGGTGGTTTAACCTCTGGATTCACTTGGTTGTTCATGGATTGGTTTATTCCATGAGATGCCACATTCATGCTTGGAATATGGCATGAGGGTGATTGGCTAAAAGAAATATTTGGTTCATCCCAGTATATGGTTGGGTGCTACGTGGAAGTCCCTGATTTGGTTGGATTTTGTATATGTCAATAAGAGTTAAGTTTCTCTTGTATTTTATGAGTAAATATACTTGTTATTATGTGGCATTAAAGGCTATTCTACCATTTTTATTTATCTAGTTATAAGCATGGTTTTATGACAAATCCAAGTTATGTTTCTTATCGTGTTTGGCTAATAAATTAATGGTTACTCAATGCATGACCTAATATATGTTACAAAAGATATTGTGATAGGGAATTAGTCCTTATTGGTAAAACTAAGATAATTTTTAGATATTTATGTTCAGATATGCATTCATGACCTATAGGTTGGATGTTCATCAGGCATTTGATGGAATGACTGTCATGGTTAGACATGTCTAGGTCAAGTCTTTGAGTAAGTTTTGTGTTAGAGGCTTTTCATATGTGTTATTTATAATTTTTGTAGTTTCATTAAGTTCTAAGCGGGGATCTTGATTGTAGTCCTGAAAAAGTGGCTCAAATGTCATAGTTACTAGCATAGAATTGCTTGAAAGAGACTACAGTCGTTGGGAGATAGGCTTGTGGGAGCGACTGGAGGATTTCAATAACTTAGAGGCCTTATCATGGGAGCGACTGAGGGTCTAGTCCATTGAAAAGGAATATTATCTCAGGGGTTGAACACATGGAATGGTTGTTTGGTTCCTCAGGTCCTGTAGCACACCTAAGGGAAGTCTATAAGGTCTTGTTATATCAGATCCATTTTTTTAAGATGATCTAGGTGTTTGGATCATGTCATAGTATCCCTTGAACTCAATTTTACCTCAGGAAATCTGATGAAAGTGGGTAGATATTGGAGGAGGCATGTTATAGAGTGGTATCAAAGTATGGTTCAAACATTTGAACCTGATGGGCTAGATGCATGTGGTTATGCATGCATTGTCATGGTTATGGTTTTCATGCATGAGGTCATGTATGCATTTGGTATTGTCATGCATGATGTTGATATATTGATATGATTATTATTGTACATGTACTATGATAATGTGGACTGATGTTTTAGATGAGATAAACCTCCCTTGAATTTCATTGAGATATGATTTTGATTATGGTATCTATTTGGTTTACCTGACATGGTATACTTGCCGAAAGAAGAGAATTAATGATGACGAGAAAAATGTAGACTATAGTTCATGTGGCTCTCCCTATAGATCAGTTGGGAAAGAAAGAGATGAGTATTCTTCTGATATAGAAGAGACATTGAGGAGTTTGAGGGCAGATATTAGAAGTTGCAAAGAATAAAATGACAGGTTGGTTGAGGCATAGGAAATACTTGCAAGGGTTCAGGAAAAGCAAGCAGAGGTCAATGGAGTCCTTCAGATTTTTTCATACTTGTAGAGATACGGACAATTGAGGATTAGTAAATAGTAGGAAGAGAAGACTAATAGAGCCTATGGTAGTATTTCTCTATCAGAATATAGGTTGGATAGAGAGGACAGTTAGAGGTGGTAGATCATCGGGTACACTTGATAGGAGGACTGGTATGTATGGGTTTTATTCTAGTTCCTCATCTAGGAGACATCATCATCATCACCACCATCATCCTTATAGGAGGATTGATTATTTTCCTGAGGAGTTCAAGAAAGTCAAGCCACCTACATCTAATGGAGAGATGAATAAGTCAAAAAATTTTGAGGTAGGCTTGTCTGCGATGAAGAAATTCTTCATATTGCATAAGTAATTATAGAACATGAAAGCAAAAATAACCACCTTCAGTGTTAAAGTTAAAACAAATATTTGGTGGGAATATGTGAGGAATTTGAGCGAATTTGAGAAGAATGGTTGAATTTGGATGAGTTCAAGTTACTTGTAAAGAATAAGTACTTATCTTAGAGATATTATGATGACAGAGCTAAGGATTTTTTTTGAGATGGAGATGGGCTCTGCGACAGATGATGAGTATACTAGTAGGTTCCTGGAGTTTTTTAGGTATGTTCCTTACTTCAAAGATGAGAAAGTGAATATTCAATGGTTCATAAGTGGGTTTCCAACCAAAAATAGAGACCAGATTGAGTTTTATGAGCTATAGTCGCAGGAGGAAGCCATCAGAAAACTGAAGCATTGTTATGAGTTGTCAAAGAGTAATGTTGAGCCAAAGTGTGATTTGAAGGGGAATGATAATGTTAAAGGGAAATGGCCACCAATGTGAGTAACATCCAGTTGAGAAAGAAACTATTCTTGCTTATATGAAGTTTAATGTAGTTGACAAGGGACATGGGTCACAACCTGGAGAGCAACAGAATAGAGGTGATGGTAGGGGACCATTACAGTGTTGGATATGTGACAAAGATAATTTCAAGAAGGGTTGTCCTTTGTAACAGGGTGGTATGCCTCAGATCTACAGTGCTAAGGAGACATAAATAGTTGGGAATGTGAGCCATAACATTCTTAATATTTATGCATTTATGGACAACAAGCAAGAAAATCACTAGGCATCCATTATTTAGATGGAAGGTAAGCTCTGTGGTAAAGTTGTTTCTATTGTGATTGAGCCTAGATAAAATTATAGTTATGTTAACCCTGACTTGGTGGATAAGTGTGGTTTGAGAAAATATGTGCATGCAGAGTCTTAGTTAGAGCAGTTGGCTACAAGTACTAAGAAGAGAGTTCATCAATGGGTAAGATCTTGTGCATTTGAGTTGAATGGTATGCTTATATCAATGCATCTAAATGTTCTTACATTGGGATCATATAGTATTCTTTTGGGTATGGATTGGTTTTACCTCCACAGAATGAAAGTAGATTTTTATTGCACGACTATTGGGTGCCTATATGATATGGAGAAAATAGAATCTTGCAGGGAAAGAATAATCCTACATCAGTGAGGATGATTACAACTATGGAAGCTAAGCATGGTCGTCGAAAGGGGTGTTTCTTATTTGTAGTACATATTCCACTGACAAGGGTAAGGACGTTGAGGATGCATAAATATTCAAGAGGTAAAATATATTGCAACAATTTTAAGATGTGTTTCCATTAGAAGTTTCCGAGTTTCCTCCTCACATGAAAGTGGAATTTTCTATTAAGTTGGTACTAGGGGAAGCACCAACATCAAAGGCACCTTACTGTATGAGCACTCCATATTTGGTAGAATTGAAGTTGTAGTTGAAGGAAACAGTTGACAAGGGATACATCAGGCTAAGTGTATTGCCTTGGGGTGAGCCAATGTTGTTTTTGAAGAAAATGGATGGTACTCTCAGGTTGTGCGTTGACTACAGCAACTAAACAAGCTAACCATCAAGAACAAGTATTTGTTTCTAAGGATTGATGACTTGTTTGACCAATTGAAGGGAGCAACATTTTTATCAAAGTTTTTTTGAGATCAAGATACCATCAGGTATGCATTAACGAAGAGGACATCTACAATATTTCTTTCCAAACTAGGTATGGAAAATATGAAATTTGTTGTAGTTCCTTTAATGCTCTAGCTACTTTTATGTGCTTGAATAATAATGTGTTTTGTCCTTCTCTAGACAAGTTTTTTATTGTATCCAATGATGATATATTTATATATTCTAAGAATGAGGAAGATCATTCTGAACACTTAGCAACAGTATTGAGATTTCTAAGAGAGCCTCAGTTGTATGTCAATATTAGTAAATGCAACATCTTTCAAAAATAGGTACATTACTTGGGACATGTTGTCTCCAAGGAAGGTATAGCAGTGGATCCGAAAAAGATAAGGGATATCATGGATTTGGTAGCTCCTAGGAATGTGGATGAGGTTAGATCATTCTTGGGGTTAGCAGATTACTATAGGAGGTTCATAAGGAATTTCTCATATCTTTCATATTCCATTACATCATTGCAACAAAAAAGGAAGAAATTTGAATGGAAAGAGAAATGTGCAGCAAGTTTTGAGCAATTGAAGAAGTTGCCTATAAATTCTCCAATGTTAAATATTACAAATCTAGATAAAGAGCTTGTGTTGTGCATAGATGCTTGTAAAAGACAACTTGGTGGAGTCCCAATGCAAGAGGGATATGCAGTGTGCTATGAGTCAAGGAAATTGAATGAGCATGTGCAAAACTATGTGACTCATGATCTTGAGTTGGCATCAATCATTCATGCATTACAGAGGTGGAGGCATTATCTTCTTGATAGGAGGTTTGTATTGATGAGTGATCACATTGGGCTGAGGTACCTATTTGACCAACTAAATATGAATGCCAGGAAATCTAGATGGTTGGCCACGATCAACTAGTTTGACTTCAAGATTAGGTACATCAAGGGTAAGGAAAACAAGGTTGGAGATGCTCTTAGAAAAGGAGTGTAGGTAAATCACGTACCAGTTATGAGCTCCTATGTGAAATATTTACAGGATCAGATCTTATAGGCAAGACAATAGGATGACATGTATGAGTAGCTTAGGCATAGGTTACAACAGGGTCCAGGTGATTAGGATGTGGATTATCGTCTCACTACAGATGTCGTGGTTAGATTCAGGGACAAGTTATATGTGCTAGATGAAAGTGAGCTCAAGAACCTTATCTTCAGGGAGTTTCATGTCAAGCCATATTTAGGTCACCCAAGATATCAGTAAATGTTTACAAATGTGAATAATTTCTATTATTGGTTGAATATGAAGAGGAAAGTGATAGAGTTTGTTGCTATATTCTTGGGTTGTCAGTAGGTGAAAGATGAATGTAAGCACCCAGTTGGATTGTTACTACCTATTCCTATTCTAGAATGGAAATGGGAGGTCATTTCCATGGATTTCATTACATGTTTTCCAAGGACATCCAAACATCATTATTGCATCATTATTGTGGTTGAGAGGTTGGGTAAGTAGCTCACTTCATTCTAGTGAAGACTGCTTATTTAGCTAGTGAGGTAGAACAGGTCTTCACCAGAGAGAGAGTGAGTTTGCATGGTGTTAAAAAGAATATTGTGTCGGAAAAATATGTTAAGTTCACTTTCAGTTTTTGGAAGGATTTATTTGCAGGTTTATGTAAAACGTTTTCCTTCATAACAATTTATCATCCGTAGATAGATAGATAGAGAGGGTCAACATGATTTTCGAGGATATGTTGAGGATGTATGTCATTCATCAAGAATGGAAGTGGGAGGAGTATCTTCCACTGGTTGAATTTTCTTACAACAATGTTTATTAGCATTGAGGATGAGTCTGTTTTAGGCACTCTGTGGGTGGAGTTGTAATACTCTCATTAGTTGGAGTGGTCCAGGGAATGGGGTACTTATATGATTGGATATGTTGGAATAGATGGAACAAGAAACACAGGTTATCAGGAAAAAACTAAAGGAAGCACAAGATAGGCAGAAACGTTATGCAAACCAACACAAGGAATTTACGTATTTTCAAGTTAGGCAGCATGTGTACTTGTGCATCAATCCCAAGAAGAGATCCTTGAGGATTGGGTCATGTGCCAAGTTGATACCTCGGTATTGCAGGCCTTTCGAGATCCTTGAGAGGATTGGACCAGTGGCCTACAGACTTGAGCTTCCTCTGACAGTGAAATTCTATGATTTTTTCCATGTTTCATTGCTTAAAATATATGTAAATGATGTTGATCATGTTATTGACTAATTGTATTGTAGGTGGAACCAAAAGGAGAATTCCTCTTGGAACCTTAGTGCATATTGCAGTGGAAACAACTCATGCTCTAGAATAGAGTAATAGAGCAAGTTAAAGTGCAATGGAAACACTTTAGGCACGAAGAAGCTACATGGGAGATGGATGATCATATTCAGGCTATGTGTCCTTCATTATTTACCAGTGGAGACAAATGAGTTTGGGTATATATACATATTTATGTATGGTTGACATTGTAAATACTGCAATAAGTTGTGTTATAAAGCTCCAATAAGTGTTATGGTTGTCATGTTGACATATATGTCATGATAGCTTTTCTTTTGAGCAGGTTTTTAATTGTAAATGTTGCAACGAGATGGGTTATAAAGCTTCATGGGAAGTATGTTTTTCGTTTCAACGTTTTTGCTGGTCATAGGTGTCATTGAACACAAGGGAGGTGTTCCCCTAAGGGGGAGGGGTTTGTAACAACCCTAGGTCCAAAGTTCATGCAATAAAGTTAATAAAGGAAAAATAAGACCAAGGTCACGGGACACGTAGGAAATTGAATGTGAGGAGGAAATTGAAGGAAATAGATGAAAAATGAAGAAATTAGAGGCATTAATAATAAAAAGGGTTGTGAGGATTAGTTCGTAGCTTTTATTAGTCTAGTTTTGTTGGTTTTATCCTTTTGTTAGTTTTGTTTTTGGATTGGTTTTAGAGAGGGGAAGAGCACTGAGGGGAGAAGGAAAGCAATCAAGCAAAGGACGGACAAGGAAATCAAGGAAAGTAAGGATCAAGAGTCTTCAATGAGAATACTTGTAAGTAACAGGTTGCATGTATGATTTCCTAGATGGTATTGGCATGCATGGTATATGGATGTATATATTTGGTTTATTTTTTTATCGGTGCTATGGATTTTGTCAGGTTTTGACAGTGGTTTTAGCCTTGCCTTGCCATGTTTGGTTAGCCATGGTGTGATGGGATTTATTCTTGGCTGAGCTTTGGATTTCTAGAAGGTTTTTGATCTGGGTGAGGTGATCTCAACAAATTCCCAATTGTTGGGGGTGGAGATTTTTTTCTCCAAGAAGCCCTCAACAAGTGGGTGGATACGTTAAATTTCCTCAAGGGATGGTGAAGGAATACTACAAAATCCAATCTTGGTTTTGTTTTTTGATCTCAGGACCTGTTTAGGTGAGATCACGGTATTGTGAGGGTGGATGTGTTTTAACCGTTGGATTCCCTTGGTTTTTCTTGGATTGGTTTATCCTATGAGATCTCACATTCATGCTTAGAATATGGCATGGGGGTGATTGGATGAAAGAAATATTTGGTTTAGCCCAATCTATTGTGAGATGGTACGTGTAAGTCCTCGGCTTGGTTGGATTTTGCATATGTAAATAAGATATAAGTTTTTGTTTTATTTTAGGAGTAAATATACTTGTTATTATGTTTCTTTGGCTATTTTTCTACCATTGTTATTTATTTGGTTATATTTTGGTTATACGCATGGTTTTATGACAGATTCAAGTTATGGTTCTTATCGTGTTTGGTTGATAAATGAATGGTTATCGAATGCGTGACCTAATAGATGTTATGATCGCTATTGTGAGAGGGAATTATTCCTTCTTGGTAAACCTCAGATAAGTTTCATATCTTTATGTTCATATATTCATTCATGACCAATCTCATAAACTACTTCCCCCAACATGTGCAGGTGGAATGACTAACTATGCATAGGTCACCCCTATTTGTGTGGTCCATTCCGGTGACAAAATTCCTACTCTTATTATAACTAATCAAAGCCATATAAAAGTGGTTTTAAGAGTGGCAATGATAGTTATGAGAAGTTTCTAGTGTCTGGCACGTTCTTTCCTAATGGGTTAAACCCTCCTCGATGGCTATCGCTAATTTCCTCTCCTAGCAAACATTGAGGAACTCAACATCAAAGCAAAATCCTCCCTTGAGGTTGCATGTTCATCATGTTTTTGATGGAATTCCTGTCATGGTTAGACTAGGCTAGGTCAAGTATTTAAGGATGTTTTGTGTTAGAGGCTTTGTCTCTGTGTTATTTATGATTTCTAGAAGTTTCATTAAGTTCTGGGAAGGGGTCTGGATCCTAGCCCTGCAAAAGTGGCTTAAATCTAATAGTCACTAGAAGAAAACTGCTTGAAAGAGACTATAGTCACTAGGAAGCAGGCCTATGGGGTCGACTGGCTAATTTCAGTCATTTAGAGGCCTTGTCATGGGAGTGACTGAGGGTCTAGTTCAGTCAAAAGGAATATTATCTCAGGGGTTGGACACGTGGAATAGTTGGTTGGTTCCTCAGGGTTTTGTAGCACGTCAGGGAAGTTAGTAAGGCCTTGTTATGTTGGCTCTATTTGGACTTTTGGGTCATCTAAGAGGTTGATTCATGTTATAGTAGCCCCTCAACTCATGTTTACCTTGGGAAAGCTAGTGAAAGTGGGTTGATATGAGAGGAGGTGTGTTATAATAAACCTTACTCTTTTGTACTCACAACCATTTTCTGTTCAAAGAAAGAGAGCATAGTGGCCTCACCTTCCAATTGGTTTTTCTCTTGAAATGATTTCCCATGTTATATATTGTGACAAATCATGGTTTTTGATTTGTTATTTTATTATTTCCTAATTTATGAATAATTATAATTTGCAGGCATACGTAATAAAAAATAATTTACAATTCTATAAATCTAAAGAGAAATAAACTCTCATAGCATAGATTTTATAATTCTTTAAGTATAATTTATAAGATTTGTTGTAATGAACTATGTAGTGGAATATCCCTGGAAATTTACAAATCATATCGTTATCAGACTAGGTTTCTTTGGGTAATGTGTGGGGATTTTGAGGGGCTCTAGATTGACTAAGCCAAAATTCAAAAAGCCCTAGTAATGACTTATGAATTTATGAATATATCCCATGATCTTGTAGACCAGAGGTTTTTTTTGGCTAGAAGAAAAAGTTTTAGATATAAGCCACGATGTGAATCTCCTCATGTCAACCTTGAACAATAAGCTTGGGATACTTAGAGAAGATGGGGGTTCTAATGCAGATGATAGATCATCATGAAGAAATAAATAACCAACTGAAGAAAGGACCCGAAAGAAATTAACCTTATTCGAGTATCCTTAAACATTCAAAATCCTTGTTCAAAATGGAGGAAAATGTTTATTTGGATTTGTACCAAGGTAAGATCAACACTCTAAAGCTGAATCATTGGTTGTAGCAACTAGAAGTATATTTCAATGTTCATCATATATAGGAGGAACATAATATTGCATTTGTGCAATTAAAATTAGACGGCCAAGCCTTGACATGCTGGGAAATCCACAAAAATACCTTGATGTTGGAGGGAAATCTTATAATAACTAAGTGGGATGACTTTAAAATTCTCTTAAAAACAAAATTTTACCCTATTGGGTATGTAGAAGACCATTTGATCTGGTGGAACTACTTCAAATAGAATTAAGGGCAGAGTGTACATGAGTACACCACGATGTTCAGAAAAATGGCCATAATGCTAGGTATCTCACAAAACAACCCAAAAGTACTCCTAAATTATTTGGGGGCTCTACATAGCTATCTGCTAAAGAAAGTGATGTTGTTCAAGCCTAGATCAATGAACAATGCTTGTGTATTGGCACTGTTATGAAACCAGCTCAAGAAAAGATAGAAAAGATAGATCAACGCCTTAGAATTCACCCTCTTCAAGGGGGCAACCTCCTTTACATTACATAAATGAAAAATTCTTTGATGATACAAATGAAAATGCCTCCTTTCTATATATAGGAGTCTAAGGGGTCATAATATAATCAGAGCCGACATAACAATAATAATGTAAGGGCATTAATAATAATATAGTGGGATTCTATGGGGCACAATAGTAACAATATGGGCACTACATGGGTACATCAATATAATAAGGGGGTTGTACTAATAATAATAAGGGGTTATAGTAGTAATATAGGGGCATAACAGGCACAATACTTGAACAATTCCCTAATGAAAGGGCAATCAAGTGGATCAAAGTAGAATGAGCACAAGGACGATTTTGAAGGGAAAAAGAAGTCAAAAGTGGGAAAGGATAAAAATACAATAGCCATAACAAAACAATGCAAGGTTATCAGAAACCACTACAACCATTGTAGAGGAGAAGTTTTGGAATTTGCATCTAGAGCTTAAGCTGAAGAACAAAAAGAAAGATAATAAGGAGAAGAATCTCATGGCCATTGATTCGAGCAAACAAATTGAAAGCAACTCAATCATGGATGAGATGATCATCTGTACATTAGTGCAGAAGTAGGTGAATTTGACTAGCCTTCAGCTATAGGAAGAGAAAGAAATGACCAAAATATTTAGTAATAAGAAGATAGAGATTGACACTTTATTTGACTCAGGATGCTAGGTGAATCTCATTTCAACAGTTCTGGACAACAAATTGGGATTGGAAGTTCATGATCATCAAAGCCCATATCCATTGGGATGGGTAAATAAGGATGCAGAGTTAAAGGTAACAAAATAGTGCAAGATTAGATTTTCTATCAGTGTTGACTTTATTGACGAAGTATAACTAGATGTAGTTCCCCCCAATGTATGTGGAGTCATGTTTGAAGGTCCATTCTATTATTATGAAGAAATGGTATGTTCATTTTTTCATAGCAGAAGTCACTCAAATCTAGGAAGAATAATGTATAGACACATTTGGAGTTGGAAGCATTATGAAAAGAAAAAATCAAAAGTTTTTCCTAAATTTAACTTTGAAAATCAACCCTCATAGGTGCTCCAAATACATTTAATTTCACCCACACAAATTTTTCTTTGATAGTCGTGAGGCTTGTGAGAAGCCTAGTTACCACCTCGAGAGGTGCAGTTGCTTGAAAAACACTCAAACTCTTGAAATGATGGGCTAATTCGAGCTTTGAGACTCAAGAAACCTTAATGGTAGGAGGATGAAGCGCTTACAAGGTTTGTTAATTTTCCAAATATAGAAATCACATGTATGGAAAAAAAGCACAGTTATTTTATGAGTCCAAATTCGATAGTGGATCATTCCCTTTTTGCACCATAAGATATGAAAAATTGAAGAAATTAAAAGGGTTAGAAGGATTGGAAACTTGTTCCAGAGAAATCCAGAAATGTGATTTCATAATATTGTCAAAGTAGACTCATGGTTATTTGATGCAAAAAATATTAAATTATCACTTTGATGTTCATCAAGTGCACTCCATATTTCTGTAATGTTGCCCTTTACAATATGCAGAAAAAGTTAGTGTGAAATTTTTTTTGTTATTGGCCTCCACTATTTTGTTATTGGATGAGCAAGAACAATGGGATGTCAATGGAAAGATAGATACAAATTCAAATCGAGGATGGAAAATGGGCATGGGGCTTGGGATGGATTCAAGTACCAAGGGTGGGTCTCTAGTTTCCCATTCTGCAATTTTTGATGGAGAATAACTCTATAATTCTTGATGGGGATTATGAGAGGAAGCCAAATATCTATAAGATGTAGATATGGTTTTATCTTGCTAATTTTTCTCTCCATGCACTGAGATTGGCTTGCTCTGTTGTAGCTCTAGTGGCCATGACCAACAATGAAGAGTCTCGGGTTGTTACTATATTTGGGTGCAAGCTTGTTGTGTATTCCAAGTGGTCCTATTCTGATTCATTTGTGTGAGCTTAAAGCTATTTTTTCATTCTTTCATGGCTTGTATTTGGAATTTGAGGAAGTGGGTGCGTGGTATTTTGTGTTTTCGTAGTGTCGTATGCATATTTAGCAACATGGAGAGAATTTTGTTGTTTAAATAGTTTTCATTGTTTGTATATTTATGATTGTTTTGATCATAATGTTTATGTGCATATTCTTAGTGGGAACATCAGGTGCAATTGTTTCTCATTCATTGCTTCAACTTATGCTATGTGGGTTAAAAATGGTGAAGAGGAAATCTAGTGTTCCTAGTAGGAATTCATGTCTGGTTGTTGTTTGCAGGCAATCAAGTATCCCTCAAGAGTTGTATTCCTAGTTTTGAAAATCTCTTTCATTAGAGACATGGTTTAGACATCATCACAAACACACATGTATGTCATTGAAGACCACTTTCTGAGGAAGGAAAGGGATAACCTTCCTTCACACATATAAGTATCATTGAAGGCTTGTTACTTAGCAAGGAAAGGCATAACCTTCATTTCTCCCACACATATATTATTGAAGGCCTGATCCTCAATAAGGAAAGAGAGAAACTTTAGTAATTTGGCTACATAAAATTTTGAGTGAAAGGATGGACTTATTCATTCCAGATAGGTAAAATATTAATGCAATAAATTTCTTCTTCTAGCTTGGAATTGACATGTTTTTGGTGTGAGTAATGTGTTTCTAACATGGAATTTGATAGGATTGTGGTGTGATTTATGTATTAGAAACTATTTTTGTTTTAAAATTTTCCATAATAATTGTTATTTCTAAACTTGTTCCATCTAGTGAGACAAAATATCAATGTAATAAGTCTCTTCTTCTAGCTTGAAATTAACAATGTGACAACCCTGGTGAAAATTCCATGTAAAAGTTAATAAAGGAAAATATAAGACCAAGGTCACGAGACATGTATTCCAAGTTGAATGGTGGATAAAACATCCCAGTGGGTGTTCATTTCAGTTATTATGGCTAAAGTAAATTAATAAAGACAATGACAAAGGATTTGGAAATGCAAAAGGCATTTTCAACACATTTATTTACGAAAATAATGGAAATTAGGAGGAAAGGGAGGTGAAAGGTCACAGGTTGCATGTGAGGAGGAAAATGAAGGAAAATAATGGAAAATAAAGAAAGTAGAGGCCTCATTGATAAAAAGGCTTTTAAGGATCAGTTGGCAAGCTTTTTCTCAAGATTTTTTCTCAAGCTTGGTCAGTGTAGACTTTTGTCAGTTCAATTTTGGAGCTCTCTCTCTACTCTCTCTCTCTCTTGCACTCTTAGACACTTACAATTTTCTTGGAGAATTTCAGCATTGGATCAAGAAAGGAAAAGGAGGAAAAGAGGAAGCAGATATCAATCAAGGAAGAGTAGGATCAAGCAGCTACAACAAGATTCTTTGTAGGTATCTATTTGCATGTGTGGTTTCCTTGTTATATTTGGCATGCATGGTGTCGCATGTGTGTTCTTGGTTCTCTTTCTATCATAGGCATGGGTTTTTCCAGGTGTGACAATGTTTTTCACCCTAGCCTTGCCATTTCCGGATAACCATGATGTGATGGGGTTCTCATGTTTTATTTGTGCTAGATTGTCAGATGGATTTAAATCTGAGTGAGTTGGATCTATGAATAAAATAACACATGATCTAGTAAGCCCTAAACCAGATTGTGGGTTGTGGTAAGGCTGGATTTTGTGTTGCCTTGATGGGCCTAGGAATCCTCGACTGGTGAATGGCGGGATATACGACAAATCCTAGAGGTGGGTGCTCTCCATCAAGCCTAGTAATCCCAAGATGAGATATATGGTAAACCCTGGAGAGTGGAGTTTCGGTTAGGGCATAGTGATCCGGCGTGGATTGCGGTACAGCTTAGAGACCAAGTGATAGGAAAATTACTCATGGTGTAGGTAGAGAAATCTTGTGTCATCCATGTTGTTTTGACCTAGTGATCTAGTGGAGATCATGGCAAAACCTGTTATTACATGTTTATTGTTTTGTCCTAGTGATCCAGTGTGGATTTTCATAAAGCCTGGTTTCTATTGATGAGGGTGAGGTGGTTTAGCCTTAGGATACCCTAGTTGGTTCTTTTGGTTTGAGTCCCACATTCATGCTTGGAATATGGCAGAGGGGTGATTGGATAAAGAGAGATTTGGATCAACCAATCTATGGTCGGGTGGGGCTTGGCAGTCCCATACTAGGTTGGCTTTTTCATTCATTAATAAGAGGTTCTTTCCTTGGTATCTTATGTGTACATGTACTAGTTTATATGTGGATTCTATGGCTAATGTATCCTTGATATTTATTATGTTGGTTATAAGCATGTATTATGAAAGTGATGATGTATGTCTCTCATCATGTTTCTACTTGTAAATGAATGAGCAATGTATCTATGGCCTAATAGATGAAACTGTAGTTAATGTGTTTAGGCATAAATACTTCTTAAGGATTCTCAAATAACTATGAGACCCACATGCTCAGTTCTACTTTTAAGACCTATAGCCTTCATGTTTGTGACATGTTTGACGAAATCCCTGTCATGGATAGTAGGGGTCCAATCTAATCCTTGTTAATGTTTTTGAAAATGTATCAATGTTCTCTTGCGTAACATCATTTCTGAAGGTGTCATTGAGTTATGGGTAGTGACCTGAGATCTAGGCCCAAAAAAGTGGCACAAATCCTAGAGTCCTAGGCACAGGACTAAGGAGAAAAGTGCCCAGATGTACCAATGCCTTGTTGTGTGAGCGAACGGAACCTCCTAAATGAACCCTTGTCCATGTCAAGGCAACCTCTAGGGATTTAATTGTCTAAAATCGTAGTGGGACCCAGGGACTAGTCATTGGGATGACTAGGAAGGACATTGGGAGTCGTGTAGCAAGTATAGAAGGTCTATGTTGTTGGTTTTCATTGATTCCACTTCCTTAAGGTCACATAGGAGGTTGAATCCCATTATAGTGGCCTCTTGCTGAATATTTACCCTGATTCACCAATTACTTGAGTAGATGTGGGATGAGGTTGTTACATAGTGGTATCAGAGTAGGTTGCACTCTCTTTGGATCATATCTGATACCACAGAGTGGTATCAGAGTAGGTTGCACTCTCTTTGGGTCATATCTGATACCACAGAGTGGTATCATAATGGATTTTGTTCTCTTTGGGTGGTTTATGGTTTTTGTTCTTCTTGTGTGATATATAATACCACATAGTGGTATCAGAGCATGCTTCACCCCTTGGACTAGATGGGTAGAATATATTTTCATGCATACATGTCAGTTGCATATGTGTTCTTTATGTTTGTGGACTATGT
>APFE030122332.1:64988-142441 GCA_000404065.3 Pinus taeda | reverse complement strand
CAAAATTTTAGATGAATATAAGTGCATCAATTTTTTATGTTCTCTACCAGATTCTTGGGATAGTCGAGTTATTGCAATAGGTAGCAATGCAATTACCTTGCAGTTTGATGAAATAGTCTCATCCTTGCTGACAGAGGAAATGAGAAGGAAGAATATGGAGAGCCAGAATGGTGATGACTTGTCTATATGAGGACGGTCCTAGAATAGAAACAAAAATAAGTCATTGAGTGGGAGATCTAAATCTAGAGGGAGATCTAAATCTTCAAGAAAACCTGTAAAGGTGGTGTGCTGGAAATGTGGAAAGGAAGGGCACTACAAAAGGGACTACAAATCTAAAACTCTTGATAAAGGAAAGGGATCTGATGATGGTCCTTCTACAGAGGCGAAAACCACCTTAGATGAAGGTGGGGATGTGTACTTGACTTCTTCAAGTACACATGTAGATGATGAGGCATGGTTGATTGACTCAGGTGCATCCTTTCACTTCACTCCCCATAGGGAGTGGTTCTGTGAGTATGAGAAATACGATGGTGGTGATTTCTTCTTAGGGGATGATAGGAAGGCTAGAATCATTGGTTGCGGAAAAATAAAGTTGAAGTTACAAGGTGGAAGGGTTAGAACACTTCTTGGTGTTCTACATATTCCTACATTGGCCAGAAATCTGATTTTGGTAAGCAAGTTGGATGATGCAAGTGTAAAAACAGTGTTCTAGAAGGATACCTACAAGATGGTTCAGGGGGCACTGGTATAGATGCGAGGAGTTCGAATTGGAACTCTGTACAAGCTTCAAGGTATCACTATTGTTGATTGGTGCAACAGTTCCATGGTTCCTGAAAGTGGAGCAGAAAATCTAGTGGTCTCTGGAGAGAAGACCATGTTGTGGCATCAAAGGCTTGGACATATTGGAGGAGAAGGGGCCTTTGAATACTTAATGGTAAAGGTATGGCAGAAGGTATATAAGGTAATAGCTCTCTGGATTTTGAATTTCTATGAAAATTAGTATATGGAAGCAAAATCGGGTTGAGTTTCCCCTCTGGTGGTAAGAGGTGAAATAGATATTTAGAGCTTGTGCACAGTGATGTGTTTGGACCTGTGAAGGTTCCATACTGGGTAAGTTTGTGTACTATGATCGTTTATAGATGACTTCTCAAGGAATACATGGATATATTTCCTTAAGAAGAAATATGAAGTCTTTGACAGGTTTAAAGAATTTAAGGTTCTGGTGGAAAAATAGATAGAGAAGAAGATAAAGATGCTGAGGACAAATAACGGTGGAGAGTTTTGCAGTAAGGAATTTGAATAATTCTATAAGAAGTGTGGTATAACATGAAAGAAGACTACTCCATATACAACTCAACAAAATGGAGTTGCAGAAAGAATGAACAAGACGTTGATGGAAAGGGCAAGAAGCATATTCAATGGTGTCGGGTTATGATAAGAATTCTGGGCAAAGGTGGTGAAGATAGCATGTTACTTGGTCAACAAATCACCTTCATCAGTGTTGGAGGATAGGATTCCACAAGAGGTATGGACTGGTAAGAAACCCTCTCTTTTACATCTGAGGGTATTTGGATGTGATACATATGTACATGTTCCAAAGGAGAAATGAACCAAGTTGGATAGTAAATCTGAAAAGTGCACCTTTATTGGGTATAAGGATGGTTTAAAGGGTTATAAGCTTTGGAACCTAGTAACAAGGAAGGTTTGAATGATGTATAGCTGAGGATGTGGTTGTTCAGAGAGGTGAAAGATGTTATTAAACAGAAGTCAACCAAAAGGACCTGAGAAGATAGAGTTGAGCTAAAGGAGGAAGAATCAGACTCTATAGCCAGAGGAGGAATCAGAAGATGAGAGCACAAACTCCGGGTGTCGAGAAGATCAGTCTGGACAAAGGAAGTGAGCCAAAAAGGTATAGTTCCATCTGCTCTGCTATTCAAATTTTTGCTTTATCTATTACTAATGATGGATCCATAAATGTGAAGGAAGCAGTTGATGTCAGAGGATGGAAAACTCTAGAAAGAGACCATGGTTGATGAAATGGCATCTTTGCACAAAAATGAGGCTTGGGATCTAGTGGAGTTACTGGCTGGAAGGAAACCCATTGGCAACAAATGGGTGTTCAAGAAGAAGACAAATGCAGAAGGAAAGGTGGAGAAATACAAAGCTTGGTAGGTAGCAAAAGGTTATTCCCAGGTGTCAGGAATTGATTTTTGTGACATTTTTTCTCCTGTTGCCAAGGTAACTTCTATTAGATTACTTTTATTTGTTGTTGCTGCTTTTGATTTTGAGGTAGAACAGACGGATGTGAAGACAACATTTCTTCATGGGCGTTATAGGCATATTTGGGCACATCAACCCCAAAATTATGTGTCAATAAACTAGGGCTCATCAACCCCTAAAAGAGTTGTTTTGTACCCTAAAGGAACATAGTCATCTGAATACATCATTCCCCAAAAGTTCCATTTGAGAAACCATCCAGAAATTGCCTAAATTGAACCATTCTGACTGCTCCACTAGCAAAGTGCGATGCATAGTGAGTGGTACACTACCAGGGTGTGATGCATACTATTTAGGCCTTCTATAGGGTGTGATGGGCGAGGATGGAAAAATTTCTGGGACAGTTTGTTAGTTGGTTGCTCATGGAATCTTCTAGAAACTTCTCCTATGCCACTTGCCTCTCTGAATTCGCCCAAGGATGACCAAGGGAATTAGGAAACCATCTCCAATCCATTCTCTTGTGGAACCAATTGTAACAAGTGGAATGACACTAATCAAACCCCATGGATGCTTCACACCCTTGCAAACATCTATAAATGGATCTCCAATCCAAGAGATAAAAGAGGCTAGAATTTTGTGAATTGCAAGGAAGTGTTGATAGTTTGTAATTAAGGAGAGAGCATTGTATTCTTGTTGGTGTGATCTTGTTGTTTCATGAGGTGAAGAAGGATTAAAGTTGGGAGGATGGCGCTGGATCAGACAACTGGGTTGTAATTCTCCTTTCTATTAATAAAGCTCTTCAAGTTTTCTCCCATATGATTGCGCAGTTGTGAATGTTGTCATTTGTTCATTATCTATCTAATTCTGTAATGTTTATGTTGTAATAGATCACGATGCTTTGATGGTTCTTTGTTGTTGTACTTGTGCAGGTACTCTCTAAGTGTGTTAAGTATGGCGAGGAGTTGTAGGATCTGCCAAAGGAGAGAGAGATCAAGCAAGGGATTAAGTAGAAGTTCCAGGTTGGTTCCATTATCTTTCTCTTATCTATTACACATAGGAAAAATCATTGAATTGCTTTAAACTGTTGTTTCTAGGGTAGCTGCCAAACCTAGAGGGCTAGCATTCTTTAGGAATACTAGTTTTCCCATAAACAAATTTGCAACTTCACTGGGGAAGACCAGGTGTTTGTTTGTTGTTATTGTTTTGTTTTATGTTCAATTTGATACACTATAGATAGAGTCTGAAGCCAGCCAGGTATCCTTCGAATTGCTCTTTCTCTGCAATTGCATAGTAGATGAATGTTGCTTCAGTCAATCTCTAGTTTAGTTTATGAATTAAAAATTTGACTTGCAAGCACATCTAGATGCCCTTTTGGTAGCTCAGTAACCTCTCAAGACATTCCATCATACTTTGATCATTATTTTTCATCAAAACTCAGCTTAATTCATTGAAAACAACCCCACATTTGAGCCAAAAACCTTTTCATTTACATTCCCTGGACCATTGCACTGTCTTCCACTGTCTTCCAATATGCATCCCACCTCCAAAGTGTGGAAAGTGCGATGCATCTCAATTTCTATGAAGCCTAGATGCAATAATTGACTGAACTCTTTTTCCATCTAGAAATTGAGGGTTTTTTTTACCTGTCTTTAATTTTGTTTGGTTGTTTTGCTGCAAATGAACAGTGCCTCTTCATTGAAGCTTACTTGCATCACTTATATCAGCCTCAATTGCATTAGGATTAGTGAATGTTTTTGTGTATTTGTTCCTCATTTACAATCCTTTGTCGAAAATTTGTTTTAGTCGATTTGTCACTTTGATACAAAAAAGTGACGTAATTGTCGGTTTTTGTCGAAAGAGAAGTGTCATAAATTCTTCCTTCCCTTGATAATCGATTAAACTTTTCTTGATGCATTTGATTTGATTTGTTTACATTCAAAGTGTCTAAAGCATTTTTATTCAAAATTGAAAGTGTCATTTTGAGTCTTCCTTTCTCTTTTTGAAGAAAAATTGTCGAAAATGTCATTTTGAGTGCAATATTTTAGATCTTTGCTTCTTTTAGTTTTCCTTTTTGCATCTTTCACATTAAGGAAATAAAAAACAAATACATGCATTTTCATTTATCATTTTTTGATTTGTGTGCGAAAAGATGATTTAGGGAAATGCCCTAGTGTGTGCTCTTTACTCTTTGCTTGAAAGCACTGTTATCTTATTTCCCTAGTAGCTAGGATTTTCATTGCTCAAATAAACAAATATTGTTTATCATCATTTCGCGGTGAACCATTGAAAGCCAAACTCTAAACAAGATTAATTTTAAAATGAATTTCAATGAACCTAACAATGCTTGGGAACTTAACACAACATATCTAGAGGTCTAGGCTAGTGAAGTGTTTCGGCGTCATTAAAACTAGTGGCTATCATTTTCATTGAAGGTTGGGTGATTCTTCCTCCTTGATACGACAAGTGCTAGCACGGACTTGTGCTCCTCGTACTGTCGTGTATATATTGGGAGACTCCACTATGCTTAAATCCTTTATCCATAGGAAACGGAGTATGCTGCCTTATCGGTCGTAATGCATTGAACACAACATTCAGGAAGATTGACTGTCGTACGTCAAGTCCTTGGTAATTTTCTCTTAATTTATCACCAAGGTGTATATTGCAGTTTTACGATTGATCTGGTAAACCTTTTTGTCTAGATTCTCCAGAGTATTCACTTTCATTCCTTTTTTACTCTCTAAAAGAAAAGGTCCATCTGAGCACGTGTCCTTTCAAGCTCATTAAAAATCGAAGGCGACTAGAGTCATCTTTAGATTTTTCTCGACTCTTTAAAACTGAAAAAGAAAAGTTGTGTCCAAGTGTTGTTAAAATTAATTGACTGCAAATAGCAACCCTACTCCTTAGTTGATCTTAGGTTGAAACATATGGTGACAAATCCAGAGTACACCGATCAGGGAATCCTTTTTGATGGGAATCCTAGTCTTTTTCATTCTTTCAAAAATATTGGTGCTCCTTACATGGCTACATTGTCCCTTCCGGGATTTACCATTGGCTTGCTAGTATGGTTGTTTTCAACCTCCTTGGTTCAAAATGTCATGATTTATCCACAATCGAGTACACCTCCAATTGGACAAGATCAACCTCCAGTTGATCCTAAAGTTGACCCTTTGCCTTCTTCCTCATTTGTTTCTCCCTCTCCTTCATCCTCTTCGCTTGATGAAAGTATTGGTACTAGCAACCAAGTGGCTAAGAAGAAGAGGAAAGGGAAGAAGAAGAAGAAGGAGCCAATTCAACAAGGGGGCAACCAAGCAACCATTGCTTTGAATGCAACATCTGATGAAAATCCATCTGTTAAGCCTCACAAAGTCAAATATCCATGCAAACTTTGTGTGGGAGACCATCTTCTTCGAAATTGTCCTGATATTTCTCAGATCTTAGAAGAATGGTCTTCCCATTTACATCATCCTATGTCATCAACTTCTGAACATCATTTGGGTGACATACCATCAACTAGTGATAGTAAAGTTCATGGAAAGAAAGGAAAAGTCAAGTTTCCATGTAGGTTATGTAAAGGGAATCACCCCATTTACCTTTGTCCCTATCTGGATGAAGCCAAGAAAGTGTTGGATAATCGTCCTGCTTCACCGCAGCGACTTCCATCTGGTTACAGGAAACTCTCCCTAAATCCTTCACTATTTGATAAATTGACTGACCAAAATCAACGGTCGGTCGAAACCACTCTCTGAAAGTGAATCCTATGAGTCTATACCCGATCCAAATCAACAGGTCGAGGTAACGGTTGACCCAATTTCACTTTTAGCTAATTGTATCTTTCCCAAAGAGAGTGAAAATCATACCACTCAAGTTCCTTTTGTTACCTCAGATTCAAATGAGCTTGGGGATAGTTCACCTATTCCATCAAGACAAGAGGAAAATCCTCTAGTTCTCATAACTCAAGGGGTTAATTATCTTGTTTCTACGGTACCCCCTCAAGTAGTCTAGTCACTTCCTTTGATTGGAATCGACTAGTAGGATTTTGCTTTCCTTCTTATGTGCCTTTCCAAATCATGGTACAAGTTCGTAAAATGATTATATCTAGCACTATTATAGATGAAGGTGCATCAGTGAGTATCCTTTCCTCAACTGCTTGGAAAGTGCTTGGTTCACCATTGCTTGTGCCTGTTACACAAAATCTGTTAGGCTTTAACAGAGGAACCAGTTGACCATTAGGGATTCTTCCTCAGTTACCTATTACTTTGGGAGGGAAAACAATTTATCTAAATGTGATGGTAGTCCCAGGGCCATTAGATTACAAGTTACTTCTTGGGCGTGACTATGTTTATGATATGGGAGCTATTGTTTCCACACTCTTTCGAGTGATGTGTTTCTTGCATGAAGGCAATATTTTCACCATTGACTAGCTTTCATTTCCCAGTCCAAATATAGCTCCAAGTTAACCATTGTCCCTAAATGGTCCATTTATACCAATGGTATCATCCCCGCCATGGGTAAATTATGTGGCAACCTATTCCATACCTACATCAACTAATGATCAATTCAATGATGTTGTCTATCTAGACAAAATCGAGGATAGTTCGTTATCTTGTGTCAACCTCGTTAAAAAATGAAACAAAGGCCTATGAGGACAATTCTTTTACTGTGTCAACCTCATTTAAAAAAAATGAAACTAAGGATATGGGGATAGTTCCTTATCTTGTGTCAACCTCGTTAAAAAATCAAACAAAAGAATTTGAGTAGAGTTTCTTGTCTTCTGTCAAGCTTGTTTAAAAAAGAAACAAAGTTCCAAGTTCCAAGTCGAGTCTTTCACTTGATCTCATAAAATAACCTTCATTCCATCCACTTGATAACCATGAGTAGTCTACTTAGGTGAATGTAATGAAGCTTGGGGGATGTGCACCTAATGGTAAAGTTAAGTTTCCTTGTAGGTTATGGGAAGGGAAGCACCCCATTCACCTTTGTCTATCTGGATGAAGCCAAAAGGTGTTGGATAACCATCGTACTTTATCATAGTGACTTCCATCTGGTTACAAGAGACTCTCACTTTCATCATGCTGGGGGCATGCAAACCATTTTCCAAGCATAGTTTTTTGTTTCAAGCTTGTGTAAACATGAAACAGAATCTAAGCATAGTTCCCTATGGTTCAAGCTTGTGTAAAAATGAACCCATTTCCATTTTTAACCCTTGTGATTTCCATTCTATTGGCCTTTTGGTTAGATGAGCTTTGGTTGTTTTCGTTCCATCACCACCATCTCTTTGGTCGATCATATGCTTTCACTTGGTTGTTTTACCCTTTTTGAGGGACAGTTGCAATGAGTGGTCTTATTAACCAGCCTCTTCACATAAATCAACAAGTTTTGAGAAGTTCCAACATCATCGAAACCAGTTGCTACCCTAGACACTACTCGTTCCTCAAAATAGAGTCCTCTTTAAACCCTTTTTAGACTCAGATTGTCGAGCACTTGTCCTTTCCAGCTCGTTAAAGTATTGGAAATGTCATCCCTCCTATATTATTTTATCCTTTTTCGAAACTAAGGGATTATTTTACGAAAAAGAACTTATGGAGTTTTCTTTTCGTCCCTTTTCAAACTCTCTAAACATGAAAAGGATTGAGTTATCCTTGTTGTTAAACTCGTTAAAATAATAGTGACAAACTTTTCCATCTAGACGAGACTGAGTTTCATTGTCGCTAGACTCGTTAAAATATTAAATAGCAACAGGTTTGCCCGAAGGGCGAATTATAGAACAAGCATATGTTATCCTCCTCAAGCTTGGAAAAAATAAAGAGGTCCTAGTCAGCAATGACCAGGGAAAAAGGGGAAAAGACTTGAAGAATTTATGGTAGCAAGTCGCTCTTGAACATGACACTTTCACTTCATCTCCATGATTGAGTTGGGTTGGGTCATTCCGTTCACCGGTCATCATACCATTGGTCTTTCATACCATCCATCTTTTGGGGTTAACGCTACCAATTCATCTCAGTGTCACCGACATGTTCAAGAGAAGTCATTCAGTTGAGAAATTGCCATCCAGTTAATGTCTCATACACTGCAATACCTCCAACCTTAATTTTCTCATGACCTCCATTCCTGAACCTTGTGTCGTTAGTTCATTTTCACCTCTAGAAATCATTTTCTTCGTTTCATGTAGTAGATGTGGGTTACATCAAGGCCCTCCTACAACAAGTCACTTCTTGTTGACATTAGCTCATTATCTAAGAAGTTGACTTAGACACAACCCTTTCAGTGCTTTGAAGTTTGCATACATGAATGGCAAGTTTCTCACATCCGGCGACAGGTTGAAATCAATGGCCTTCGAACGAAAGATTTTGCATGGTGTTCGACACTGGATCATGTATTCACACCACATGAATTGTATTGTAATACCATGAGGATAATTATCATTATCGGTGATCCCTCTCCTGTCTGTTAACAGCTCACATCATTGGCTGGTAATCAGGCGATGTCTTTCCATGTTCGACTTCAGAACATCTCTTCACATGGTTTGACTTGTACATCGAGCAAAGATTGAATGAGTTTGAAGACCTCAGATCTAGTTTCATCCATCCGGGCTGCGATATATTCAGAGATATAAAAACATCAAATGTACAAAGGCTCTACACAGATGGTCATCCTAATCATCGATTGCAACTCTATATCTGTAGAATCACGAGTCTGTATCTGTAAACGACTATCTAATCTATGTACATGAAATGAAATTTATAAAGCTAAGCATGGGAATGCCTCCCTCAGCTAGATCATGAAAATAATATTATGATGATGTGTTGTATTGTAACTTATGTAGGTCACCATCCAGTTCGAAACTTTGGATCCTCATGATAAAGCATTTCACCCGACATGAATTTTTACGACCTCATGCTTTAGGGGGAAACTGCTATAGGAATATTTGGGCACATCAACCCCAAACTTATATGTCAATAAACTAGGGCTCATCAACCCCTAAAAGAGTTGTGTCATGCCCTAAAGAAACATAGTCATCTAAATGCATCATTCCCCAAAAGTTCCATTTGAGAAACCATCCAGAAATTGCCTAAATTGAACCATACTGACTGCTCCACTGGCAAAGTACAATGCATACTAAGTGGTACACTACCAGGGTGTGATGCATAATATTTAGGCCTTCTATAGGGTGTGATGGGTGAGGATGGAAAAATTTATGGGATAGTTTGTTAGGTGGTTGCTCATGGAATCTTCTAGAAACTTCTCATGTGCCACTTGCCTCTCTGAATTCGCCCAAGGATGACCAAGGGAATCAGGAAACCATCTCCAGTCCCTTCTCTTGTGGAACCAACTGTAACAAGTGGAATGACACTAATCAAACCCCATGGATGAATCACACCCTTGCAAACATCTATAAATGGATCTCCAATCCAAGAGATCAAAAGGCTGGAATTTTGTGAATTGCGAGGAAGTGCTAATAGTTTGTAATTGAGGAGAGAGCATTGTATTCTTGTTGGTTTGATCTTTCTATTTCATGAGGTAAAGAAGGATCGAAGCTGGAAGGATGGCGCTGAATCAGACAAATGGGTTGTAATTCTCCTTTCTATTAATAAAGCTCTTCAAGTTTTCTCCCATATGATTGTGCAATTGTGAATGCTATCATTGTGAATGCTATCATTTGTTCATTATATATTTGATTTTGTAATGTTTATGTTGTAATAGATCACAATGCTTTGACGGTTCTTTGTTGTTGTACCTATGTAGGTACTCTCCAAGCGTGTTAAGTCTAGGGAGGAGTTGCAGGATCTACCAAAGGAGAGAAAGATCAAGCAACGGATTAAGCGGAAGTTCCAGGTTGGTTCCATTATCTTTCTCTTAGCTGTTACACATAGAAAAAATCATTGAATTCCTTTAAACTATTGTTTCTAGGGTAGCTGCCAAACCTAGAGGGCTAGCATTCTTTAGGAATACTAGTTTTCCCAGAAACAACGGGGATCTGGAAGAGGAGATCTACATGAAGCAACCTAAAGGCTTTGCGGTGAAGGGTAGGAAAGAACTGGTATGCAAGTTAAAGAAGTCTCTGTATGGGTTAAAATAGTCACCAAGGATGTGGTATCAAAAAATTGATACATTTATACGGGGACTTGGCTTCAGCAGAAGCAAAGCAGATCATTGTGTGTATTTTAAATTAATTGGTTACCATGTTATTTATCTGGTCTTGTATGTGGATGATATGTTGTTGGTTGGAAATGACAAAGAAATTATCCAATATTTGAAGACCCATTTGTCCTCCGAATTTGACATGAAAGATCTTGGTGCTACAAACTATATTTTGGGCATGGAAATTAAAAGAGATTGGACAAAGAGGAAGCTCTGGTTAAAACAGAGGAAATATGTTGAGACAATATTGCAGATGTTTAATATGCAGGATAGTAAACCGGTGAAGTTTCCTATTCCTGTAGGTGTAAATTTATCTGTTGAACAATGTCCCAAGACACAAGAAGAGGAAGAGGACAATTCTCGTGTTCCATATGCAAGTGCAGTCGGTAGCCTAATGTATGCGATGGTCTGTACTAGACCAGACATTGCACATGCTGTGGGAGTATTGAGCAGGTTTATGTCAAAACCAAGGAAGGAACACTGGACAATAGTGAAGTGGGTTTTCAGGTATTTTCTTGGCACTAGTAATTATGGTTTGTGCTACCAAGGTAGACCAGGATTGAATAGAGTGTTGTATATTTGTGGCTTTGTTGATGCAGACTGGGCTGGAGATCTGGATTAGAGAAGATCTACAAGTGGGTATGTGTTTAACCTATTTGGAGGTGCAGTCAGTTAGATGAGTAAGAAACAATCTGTAGTGGCACTATCAACTATAGAGGTAGAATACATGGCAGCCACTCATGCAAGAAAGAAAGCAGTTTGGTTGCAGAGATTGTGTTCAAGTATGGGGTTAGTACATGGAGCTATAAGGATAGACTGTGACAACCAAAGTGTAATTTTCTTGGCAAAGAACCCTGCTTACCATTCAAAAACAAAGCACATTGATTTTCAGTATCACTTTGTGAGGGATATGATAGAAGACAAAAAGGCGTTGTTGGTAAAGGTGGACACTTTGAAGAATACTGCAGATGCATTGACAAAATATGTGAGCTCTGAGAAGTTCTCTTGGTGTAGAGAAACAATGGGCGTTACAAAGCTGGATAAATGACTAAGCTCTCTTGTGGCCCCCTATGCAAAGAAACAACAAGTGGGAGAATGTTGGGTTGTGTTATATTCTTTCCATGACTAGCCCATGTAGTTAACCGAGGGGTTAGAAGGGGGGCAGAGCCCCCCCTTTGTTACACCGATTGCGTAGTGGGGGGGAGTCACAGGGGTTTTGAGGGGTGCAGGTAACCCCACTCTATGGGGCCCGGGGCAACACCGCGGAAAATTTTGGTTTTGGACCCTATGTTAGGTTGGGCGGACCTACCTATAGTTTTGTGCATGTTTTTCGCACATGGTTTTGGACGCGATGGTTTGCGGTCCATGGTTTTGGACGCGATGGTTTTCGGTCCATGGTATTGGATGCTTTGGCATGTATAAATATGTATTGTAACATTGAAAGGAATATAATGAAAAATCAAGCTGGTAGTCCCAGTTTTAGGATCCAGGGGAAAATCTCTATGTATATGTGTTTTATGTGTTATTCTCTTGCATTATTTATTTTCTATGTTTTAGAATTTGTATGCAGGTAATTTCTGTACGGGGTTAAAACCTACACAAATAATACTAGTTCATGTGATGTAAATGATTATGGATGTTTCATATGAGTGTGAATTGAATTTATCTACTAAACTTGAACCAACTTCCTTTGAATAAGATGCTTGTGAGTCGAATTTATGTACTAATTTTGAAACAACTTCCTTTGAATACGCTACTTGTGAATTGAATTTATTTACTAATTTTGAACCAAATTCATTTGATAAGTTTCTTCTCATGATGAGTGGAAAGAAGAAATGCAGGAGGAGTATGATGCTCTCATCAAGAATGGGACATGGAAGTTAGTGGACCCTCCATTCAAAACCAAATAAATTGGATGCAAGTGGGTCTACAAAACAAGTGCAAATAAAATGGCTCACTTAAGAAGCATAAATCAAGGCTTGTGGAAAAAGGGTTTGGATAAAAAGGAGGCTTAAGTTATGAGGATACTTTCCCCCCATAGATAAATGGGTTACCATAGAAAGGATGGAAAGTTCATCAAATGGATGTGAATATTTCTTTCTTGAATACAGACTTGAAAGAGAATGTCTCCATGTCCCATCCATGAGGTTTTGTTGTGAAGGGATGAGAACAAAAGGTATGCAAATTCATTAAATCCTTATATAGCCTGAAATAAGCACAACAAGCTTGGTATGAAACATTAACTAAGAAGATTCTAAAATTGAATTTCAAAAAATTTAGTCTTGATTATGCAACTTTGTTTGTCAAGAAAATTGGCAAAATTGTTGTATATCATGTAGTGTATGTGATGATTTATTGATTATAAGGAATAATGAGAGCTATATCGCATCCATAAAGAAAGATCTAAAGAAGGGATTTGAGATGATATATTTGGGAAATTTTCACTACCATTAGGGAATTGAAGTGACTAAACATTTGAAGTACATATTCATCTCTGAAAATAATTTCCTTGTAGAATTATTGAACAAATTTAGCATGGATAAATGTAACCCTCATTCTACTCAAATGGAATAGAACTTGAAGATCACATCAAAAGAAGGGACTGAAATTGAGGATACAATCAAGTATAGATATATTTTTCTAGCAGACTCCACAACAAAAGTATAATACATGGAAATTGCAAAATCAATGAAGGAAATTATGTAGCTTAAGAAAATACTCGAATATTTGTAGGAGAAACAAGTGAATTCTACTCTTGTGGTTGACAATACTTGTGCAATTAAGTTGGAACAGAATCCCAAATTCCATGAACACACAAAGAACATCAATAAAAAGTATAATCTAATTGGCCAAAACTATTCATTTAAGGCATTGTTCCAAAAATGAGCAAATTGTAGACATCATTACCAAAGTAATTATAAAGGAAAATTTTGAAAATTTTAGAATGATGATTAGACTCACAAACACCCCTTCGGATTAAGGGGGTGAATGTTACATACCTAATCCTTAGGGATTGAGGTAAAATTTGTAAATGTTTTTGTAAATAAAAATTTAAATATATATGTTGGGATACGGCCCCTTGGGGTCAAGTTTTGGTACTTACTTTTTGTATAATTGTAAAATCTCTACGATTTGTGGAAGCGGAGTGCGAAGGTAAGAAGATTCAAAGGGGATTTAGTCCCTTAGGTTGTTAAGAGATAAGAAGTTTTGAGACCTGCCCATGGTTTGCGGACCATGGTATTATAAAAGAAAATGATATATATAGAAGGGTCATAGCGAGTCCAGGATGTAACTAACTAATTGATAGAAGATCATTGTATGGCAAGTAAGATAAGGCGGGAAGATTTGTTTCCTATACTTAGGCGAAGGGGAAGGCTCCTACAGCTGAGTGCGCATAAACCATGGTAAGTCTGGAGGTTGAGTGTGTGGGCCCTTGCAGCTGAGTATGCATGGAAGAAGAGTCTGTACTTGAAAGAACATGTCTAATAAAGACAATTTTGATCCAGAAATTGTGTATTTGTGTATATGTATTTACTTCTACAGTTTCTATATTTTTGCTCTGTATCTGAAATTATATGAATAAATTATTATATTATGTGCGAAAGTAGTAGATTAGTAGATTTATTTATGTTATGAATGTTTAAATACCTTCGTGAAGGTATAGATGTTGTTTAAGTGAATTACTATAATTATCTGTATCAGAAGGGTTAGGGTTCGCGAAGATAGAACTAAGCCCTAGAAGCCACAAGAACCCATCACACATACCTTTGGATGTAGAAACTTGGTTTTGTCATCCCCCAATACTACTTCGGGTGACATTGCAACCTGTACTATGAGGGTTGTTGCCTAAAGGGCCAACAGTTTAGGGTTTTTTTGGTTGGCGCAGATAACTTTGAACCCAGGATAGGGCCCATCAAACCAACAAATGGTTCCATTGTCAAGACCAGGATCTATCTGAGGAATGTGTGATAAGTGGTTCCCCACTAAGAAAGAAATTGAAAAGTGGATAGATTGGAAACTGCACGTGGATGCATCTCAGGAGAATAGGAATTCGCACCTCTCAAAGGAAGAGTGGTTGAATAGATACCTATTCACGTACGAACACAAGATATTCTTCTGCTCTTTCCCCTGTGAATTGCACAAGTGGTTGTCCAAATTGGCGGATAGTGAAGGTACGTGGAAGCTTGACGACCCTATTATGTGGACCCCAAAACTAGTGAAGCACTTGGAGCTTCAAAATAAATAAATAAATAAATAAATAAATGTGCAGGTTGCCGACCACTAGATTGATAGTATTCCTTGAGGATTCATTACTGAGTTTGCGGTCGATACGTCCACCAGTTATAGTGAAGCAGAGTGCAGGTTTTTCAAGGGACCGAGAGGTAAGTACCTGAAATCCCTGAAGACCTGGATTAAGATGTTATTGTGTGAAAAGCGGTTTATGCCTTTAAATTGATGTTTGGGACTACGCGAAGTGGGAGAGTATTCAGAAGGAACCTAGATTCAGGTTCTAAATATAGTTTTTTGTTGCGATCATCTGATAGTGACGATGAAGCTAGTATTCTGAGGACACTGCAAAGAGTGTTGCAGATCATAAGCCAGGGTATCCCATGGATACCTAATCCATCCACTCCACCTCAACCTCCACTCCACCCCACACACCTATGTCATTTCCTCCACCTCCAACTCCATCATTTAACATGGCAAACACGATGAAGATGCCAGTATTTTGGGGTTTGGGGACCGAAGACCCTGAGAAATTTTGGTTCGTTGCAAATGTTGTATGGAAGGCACAACATATTACTGATGATGATATGAAGAAAGTGCATCTAGTCACAACGTTACAGGATAGAGTGTTGATTTGATATATCAATTTTTGCTCAGGTAAACCTAACGCGACTATGTTAGAAACCCAACAAGCATTGAACAATGAGTTTAAGAAACCCAAGTCACAAACCCAGTTAGTAATGGAGTTCAACGAGATTCAACAGAGGGTAAATGAGTCTGCATGAGACTTTGACTAAAGACTGAAATGTCTAATTCAGCAGGCTAACATGATAATCACAAATGATCAACATAGATACCAGTACATTGCTTTGCTCCTACCTCACCTGAGATTACCATTGTCGCAACAGAAAATAGGAACGCAACCTGAAGCCTTGGAGATTGTCATGAAATTCGAGGCTTAGCTTGTGCAAGATATGAATCTGGGGGTACAGCAGATTTAGTCACAACTAGTCAGCTTACACATGGAGTTACAGATCCTTCAAAAGGGAAAGGAATTCTAGCTCGGGGTGCATGTGGAAGTTTGGTGCCTGAAATGTAAAGGCCATGGTCATGCTAAGAACCATTGCCCAATCTATCATAATTACCTTATTTGGGTTGTTGTGTCCCCCTAAAGCTAGAAAATGCCATTGGGATGAGCACAACAATAGCCTTATGGTGCATTGTATGTCAAATCTCTAGGAAGCACGTGACTGATAACTTTCATCCCCTGCAAAAGTTTGTGTAAACTCTACAACAACTATTTTGCACTTTTTGTAAATAGGTCGAGCATGATGAGCGCAAATATTGAAGCTATGAACTGATGATAGAGCGAACCCCTACTATAGGATGCAGGTGGAAAATCAGCCTCAAGATCAAGATGCGGGTGCAGCACACAGAGGATTCCAAGGCTGAGGAAGAGGATGAGGAGGGGGAACTATAAGGGGTCGTGGATAGGTTATTTGTTACATTTGTTGAGAGGTGGGTCATTTTGAACGCGACTAACAGAATCCCATGCACCCCTCCTGTCAGTATTGTCGATAGTTTGACCACATCATAGAATATTTCCCCATACTAATAGAAAATATGTAAGAAAAGAAATCTCAAACACCTACACACAATATCCAAATGATGAGGGCATAGCCTTGCGAAGAGAAGCCTAGCGTCAATATAGTGACATGAAGCAGTATAGCCATATAAGAAGATAAGGGAAAGAAGCCTGAGGCTGAAGGATGGGTACGCAAGGCTACTGAGAAGGAAGTTGGGTTCGACCTAAACTATGCAAAAGAAATGTTTATGGAAGCTAAAAAGAGCTTTGAAGAAGCTTCTACCTCAGGAAGTCAGGAGAAGCCTAGAGAAAACAATAGCACTCAAGACGTAGGCCCTTCATTGTTAGCAACATTTTTGAAGACTTGTATGAAGCTTCTAAGGGATAGTAGGGCAATAGAAGGGCTACAGGACTTGATTGATAATTATATAGGTAATATTAAAACTCCTTCATAACAACACATAGTACACAAAGTGGGCAAAAGAAAGAAGCGAACAGGTCGCGAGATGACATTGATTGCGCAAATTGGGGAGTATGAGATGGACCAGATAATTCTCGATCTAGGATCTGATGCAAATGTTTTTCCAATGTAGACATGGGAAAGAATGTGGAGGCTTACACTACAATGGTTTCCTATCTAGATACATGTGGTGAATCAACAAAAGATCATTCCTATGGGGCGCCAGTATGGGCTCACGGTAGATATTGAAGGAGCAAGCACCCTAGCTAATTCTGAAGTGATCGATATATTTGACGATAGTAACCCTTACCCTACGCTACTAGGCATTGATTGGGATTTTGATATGGACATGATATTTAATCATAGGAAGTGCATAATGACATTCGAAAGAACGGATCTCTAAGTCATTGTTCCATTGGATCCAACTAAAGTTGTGCGATATACAAAATTGGTCCGTGATTATGAGGAGGGGGACGATATTGATCAGATTTATAAAATCATTACGCGTGATGAGGACTGGAGCAACCCTACAGTGGATGCATGGATCGCATGGGATAGGGATAGTTCCTGCACTTTAGATTCTGATGAACAACTTAAGTATTGGAAGAACTGATTACATGAAATCTCCTTGTTGTGTTGTAATATGTTGACAAAATCACTTCAATGCATATCCACTGAGGTATGGAATTTACCTTCTTATGGTGGGTTAGAAGATGTTACTTTGTTTCTGGATAAGTTTGAAAGGGATGTGCCAGAGAAGCATCAGTTCCAAGAGCTAGATTTGGCACTACGAGCTATGCCTGCCCATTGGTGGGGTATGCATAAGGATAGCTTCATCGATTGGAAATAATAACGAAGTATGATGAAACCGAGGTTTGGGTACACCAATACTTGTATGACAGAGAAATACATAGGGAAGGAATATTTGCGTGAATAATTGGTGTGATGGACTCAACCATGGGGAGAGGAACCACAGCCGGAATGGGTTCAAATTATTTATCATACTTTGGATACCATCCCAATGAACTGGTATCTAGAAATTGAGCTATGACATGGGATGACCGAATGGGATATCCTAAAGGAAATTTTCATGTTGACATTCATATTTGAAGATGGCTTTGAGTGTATTGATGAGGTGCTCAAACAAAATCAAAGTTGAGATCTTTATAATACTTGAGGAACCAGTAGCATGGGTTTAGCCAAACTAGAATACCTAGTTGCGCCATGCATTGGAATGTTATAATGTAACTGCAGAAGAAGGTGAAGATGTCCCTAGAAACATCAATATTCCTGAGCCTAAAGGAAAGTGAGGTCAAGAGACCCAAAGAAAAAATCCCTGACATATCAGAGCCTTTAAAGACTAATCGCGTAAATATTGGATCAGACATGCAACCGAAGTTTGCTAAGATAGGTAACTATTAGGATGAAGATATTGTTGATAAGGTCGCAAAGTTGTTGCACGAGTATCAAGACTTGTTTACCACCAAGTTTTCTGATCTAAAGGGGATCGTAGGGGATTTGGGTGTCATGAATATTACTTTGAATCCAGTTGTGAAGCTTGTAAAGCAGCGCCCCTACCGATTAAATCCCAATTATAAGGAAAAAGTGTGAAAGGAGTTGGATAAGATGTTGGAAGCTGGGATCATTGAACTGTTGTAAATAATAATGAGAGGGGGGTTGAATTAGTATTATCAAATCAATAACGTTTTCATTTCATACTCAGATGTATATACGCTACTTTAATGAAGGTGACTTGTGTGTACATGCAACTATCTTTAAAGCAACCAACATATATCCAGCAAACTTATGATTCAGTTAATTCATCATATGTTGACATTTAATTAGTGCATCAGTAATTCATTAACCATATAAATAGTAACCATGAGCAGTAATAATTGAATAAACCATCACACATAAGCAACACACATGAACACCAAGATTTAAGGTGGAAACCCAATGTGGGAAAAAAAGCCACCTGCTGTTGTCTTCTTTTAATATAAGAAAAACATGTTTACAATCTTGTACTAGTGTAGACTCATACCATTATGCAGGCACCCACCTGCAGAAGGCTACAACCTTCTCTCATTCTCTAGCTTCTAACTCTTGTACTAGATGATCTACTTACTAGTACGTAGGCATCGGGCTACAAAATGCTCCATCCTTCACTTGTTTTCCAGCTGCTACTGGAAGCGAGCTCCACCCCCTAGCTCTTGTACTGGACATTATGTTTACCAGTATGTAAATGTCGGCCTACAGAAGGCTATGACCTTCTCACTTCCTCCAGGGACCACGTTTCATAAATTTTCAGACTAGATACTCCTGGAACACAACACCATAATCTGAAGGCCTTGTTTCATCAAATTTTCATACTGGACCCATTAGACTTTGAAACTTAATTTGCATCAACCAACATTTAGTTAATCTGAGCAATCAGATGATTGTCACTAGAACAATATGTTGAACCCAAAAAATCATGCATCAAAATGTACACAATACTTTACTGAACCCAACCTGCGTGTATACGCTACTTCCTGTAATAAAACTTGCATATACCTTCAAAATTACTAAAACATAAAACTTTTGAATCAAGTCTGTACCAACTAGCAATATATTGACCATCTACTGTTTGTTTATAGAGCTTTACATAGGCAATAGCAGAGGTCACCCTTCTCACTTATACAATAAATCAATCAGATACCAAACTCCTTATGCATTCAGTTACATTCATATCTAAGAAGACTTCATTAATAGACAATAGTAAAACAACAAAACTAATCAGATAGATCAGTCAGATCTGAAGAAAAAAAAGGATTTTCTTTTGTATACGCTACTTGGAATATTAGAACCAATGTGTACATGCGCTTTTATCAAAGCGAACCAGCGTACATATATGCAAATACTAACTTTAAAACTTCACAGCTATTCCAGACTTCATTCATACCCAGATCATAACATTTGCAGAATAAAACATGCGTTAGTATTCAAATCTAGACTATCCATGATCAAACCACATAATGATAATTCATTTCAGGTCTTATGATCCCGATCCATCATCAACCACATAGGTGCATCCTTATTTAAGATCAAGCAAAGCATTAGAAACCCATAACCTTCATAATTGATCTAACTCTTCATAAGATATTCAATATTTACACATCTTGGCCTAATGATCTTATCCTCCTTATATAGTTTTAGGCCTTTCTTAATACCTCGAACCAAAACCACTTAGGACCAATACCTTGGACCAAATACCTCGGACCAATACCTCGGACTTAATACCTCGGACCAAATACCTCGGACCAAATACCTCAGACCAATACCTCGGACTTAATACCTTGGACCAAATACCTCATACCAATACCTCGGACCAAATACCTTAGACCAAATACCTTGGACCAAAAACCTTGATTTTCCATCCCATATGTGCTTTTCCTTCTGTGAAAGTGCGTGTATATGTATACGCTCCTTTTTTCTGTTAACCCGCATGTATACGCTCCTTGGACAAAGTGAACCAGTGTATACTTCTTAAACCACTCTCTTTCTTCAATCTATGGAGTTTGATTTGTAATCCTTTGTTGTTAACTTGTTGCACTATGAACTGTGATCTGTGTGAGTTGCCATCAAGGACAACACCTATATCATAATGCCAACAATCTCCCCCTTTAGACTTGATGGCAACCACAACACCAAGATACTCTCCCCCTTTGACATAAAGGGCAAAGGGAGGACCAAGATATTCTCCCTCTTTGATATTCATTATGTTGTCCATGCTTCCCCTGAGTACATGTTGAATTCTCTGATTAAGCTCCCCCTTTGCACATACTGAGATGCGCTAAACCATCCATGCTCCCCTTGAGCACATGCAAATTCTGCAAAAATATTTTCCAACAGAAAATCATGACTCTACAACTCAACTACGTGAGTATGACCTTCCTATCACCAGTGATTCATACATACATCAATCTCCCAACCAAGTGGGGATACACCAATTTTGACTCATCCACCCAACCAAGTGGGGATATACCAAATGTTTATGCATGACTAAAATAGTAATTATTACATCATCCTCCCCATGCATAGTGGGGCTATAAATTAGGTCTTTTCATGACCTTTACATCAAATGATATCCATGACATTTATAAAAAGGACCAACAATATAAACAAGGCCATGATAGTCATCAACAACTATCATACACCATATATGACCTGAACCATCAGCATCTGTCAGCAGCATCAAGATCAACACCCTATATATGTCCATCATCAAAAGATTCACCTGAATCAAACAACTATGTGGATCAAGAAATATAATTATCATCATGTACCAAGGTCCTATAATATAATGCCAACAATGCATTATTAGAAACATATGCCCCCCCTAAACTTGTGTCAATTGTTTGCTATGAGATCTTATCATTGCATTGGTTAGTAAAAATCATCAAGGCATCATCATCAACCAGTTATTCATCAACTTATTAACAACTTATGAGGGCCAAAAACACTTCCACTTATCATTAGAAAACTGTAACAATCATCAATAAGAACATAATAGATAATTGATAATTGACTGAACCATATCAGACCACTTTTCTTGAGTCTGTCCTGCTGCTTTTTCTTCAAAACACTATATACGTGATTGTGCAACTTCTAACTCATGTATATATGTGACTTCTCTTCATAATAACTGCGTATGAGAATTGGAATACTGAATTTTTACACTTTCAACTCCCCCTGGGTCTGTTATGTCTGTAAACTGAGCTATGCCACATCTTTTTGACAAAAATTCCTTCCTCTTCAATACCTTGGATTGTGATTATGTTTTCTCCTTTTGGTATGGTGGCCGAAATTTTCTCCTGCATTCCTTTGCCTTATGTCCAAAATTGTTACATGCATAGCATCTTACATGTTTCATATTCCTTCTATCGCAATCAATAGCTTTGTGACCAAACATATTGCAAGAAAAACAATATCCCTTAAAGTACCTGGAAACTGATGATCTTTCTATGTGGTGGTCTTGAACCATTCCACTTCTGCATCTTGCTGCAACATGTCCAAAATTATGACATTTAAAACATTCAACATTATTTGTCAGAGAAAAGAAACAATTATCCCTTCCATAGTTAGGTGGAAATGTTTTTCTTTGAAGTCTTTCTTTCCTTAGTTGTTGATGGGGTTGACCTTTTATCTCCTTATTGAGCATTTCATATTTTTCATTGGAGTTCCTTACCTCATCTTGTGAGCTAGATTCACCTTCATGAAAACCAAGACCAGTCTTTATAATAGGCGAACACTAAACTTTGATGATTTCATCTAATGTTTCTGATCCTTTAGAAAATCTAAGATTTAGAGTCTTTGTCTTTTCAAGTTCTTTTCTTAGACTTACTACTTCACATTCTAACACTTCATTGTGTTTGTCCTTTTCAGTGAGTTGATGTGTCCCTATGTGTATGATTGTATCCTTTTCTGCCAAACTGATTTTGAGTTAACTAATTTCTTTAAGGAAATCTTGCTTTTCTAAGGCATCATTTTCATACGCCATGAGTAGTTTAAATTCTTGATCATCTTCATCACTATTGGACAAGCCATCACTATCATCATGAGTATAATAACTTCTATTACCTTCTACAGACATCTTTCCTTTGACATGAGGGCATTTAGCAGTGTAATGACCAACTCTACCACAAGAAAAGCATTTGAATGGTAGCTTACCTCTGAATCTTCCGAAACCCCGTTGTAGCTTCTTGACAAAATTTACCTCATCTTCTTCTTAAGAAATGTGTCCTGATTCATTGTTCTCTTCCTTTTATTTTCCCTTTGTTGATGCTTTGAAAGCGGATTCTCTCATATCTGATGGACCTCCTTTTCTCATTTCGAAGGCACTTAGGATTCCATGGAGCTGAGTCACAAAAATAGTTTGAAGATCCTGTTTTTCTTCTATGGCAGACACTTTTCACTCAAATTTAGAAGACAAAGATCTCAAAATTTTCTCAACTAAAGTAGATTCCTTTATATCTTCACCCAGATTTCTCATATGATTTACAATCCCATATACTCGTAATAAATAACTAGAAATTCTTTCATCACTATGCATCTTGAGAGTTTCATACTAGATTCTGAGAGTTTGTAGTTTACCACGTTTTACCTGGAAGTCACCTTCGTAGCTCAGAATGATTATGTCCCATATTTCCTCGGCTGCATTGAGCTGCATGACTTTGACAAATTATGATTCTGATAGACTTCCCAATAAGGCATTGACAGCTTTGGCATTGATTTCATATGTTTTCCTTTCTGTTGGATCTGTGGGGACTGCTGTTGGATATTGATATCCTTTCTTCACAATTTCCCAAACATCAGCTCCAAGTGACTAAAGATATGCTCTAGTTCATGTTTTCCAATATACCAAGTTGTTCCCATTGAAGATTGGTGGTCTGATAGATCCCATGCCTTTGTGATTGTTCATTTTGAAATATCTCCCTTCAAGCGATCAAGCTTCTTCTGAAGGACCTTCTCTGATACCAATTGTTGTAAATAATACTGAGAGGGGGGGTGAATCCGTATTATCAAATCAATAAATTTTTCATTTCATACTCAGATTTATATGTGCTACTTCAATGAAGGTAACTTGTGTGTACACGCAACTGTGTTTAAAGCAACCCGCGTATATCCAGCAACTTATGATTCAGTTAATTCATCATATGTTGATCTTTAATCAGTGCATCAATACATTATTAACCATATAAATAGTAAACATGTTAAGTAATAACATAATAAACCATCACACATAAGTAACACACATGAACACCAAGATTTAAGGTGGAAACCTAATGCGGGACAAAAACCACCTATTGTTGTCTTATTTTAATATAATAAAAACTTGTTTACAATCTTGTACTGGTGCAGACTCATACCAATATGTAAGTACCCACCTAAAGAAGGCTACAACCTTCTCTCGTTCTCCAACTTCTACTGGAAGGGAGCTACAATCCCCTAGCTCTTGTACTAGTCGATTCGTTTACTAGTACATAAGTGCCGACCTTTACTAGTACGTAAGCGCCAACCTACAGAAGGCTCCAACCTTCACTCGTTTTCCAACTACTACTGGAAGGGAGCTCTAACCCCCTGGCTCTTGTAATGGCCATTATATTTACCAGTATGTAGGCACCAGCCTACAGAAAGTTATTATCACTCTAAAATTTCTCTAGAGTTGTTATCTTGTGTCAAAGAAATATTAGAGGTAACCACAAACCTACTTTTGAGATCAGGATCTAGCCTTCCTAATGCTCAGAGAGGGCTCGCTCTTTATGATTTAACTTTGTTTAGTTAATTGATTTTAGGCTAGATATTTAAGCTTTGATTGGGTTTTGATTTTGATTTGGTAGTGGAATTATTGACTTAGATGGATAGAGGGATATCTGTTACCATTGGGCTATGGGTTCAGGTGTCAAGAAAATAGGATTGAATCGAGTTCTAAAGATAGTGTTTATAGGGCAAGGTAGTTGAGTAAATTCAGATCTTTTAGGCTGGATTGTGAAGTGGTTTTCAATCGGGGCCAAGGAGCAATTAAGGATTCCTCAAACCGGATAATGAGGGAAATGGTACGGTTCAATCAAAACTAGGGAGCAATTAAAAATTCCCTACTATGGATATTAGAAGAAAACATTAAAATGATTAATTGTTCAAGACAGAGATTCGTTAAACAAATTCTGTAATAATTTTCCAGTTACTTCATTCAAATTTAGATAACATTCAAGTATGTGAAACACTTAAGAAGATCACAATTTGACAAAAGAAAATACTTCACTAAAGTGGCCCAACACATGAATCATGTAATGCAATGTCTTTATTACTCAGTCCAGTCTTCTGACTTGAAAAAAAATGGTACAATGAACCCTTAGGTTCTAGATCAATATAACTATAGAAAAGTCAAGCAATCCACACACTATACTTTGAATTATGAAGTATTTATACAAAAACTTATTAAAAAATATCCTAAACTGTCTTGAGAATTATTCAAGGAAAAAGAAATATCTTCATGCAAGAAGATAGAGACAGATATATAACTGATGCAAGTTGTCCCTATTTATTTGGCTCTTCTGTCAGATCTTTTGCTGCCTTTTCTCCTTTACAGTTTGTCTTCCACACTGACTGTTCTTTTTTACTTTTCCCTTTGAATGATATATTTCATCTGATACTCTTTAACCTAGTTGATCTATTTCTTTTCTTTCCCTTATCTGTATCTACTATTTGCCTTGCATCTTTACAATAGATCATTTAATTTTTCCCAAGTCTCTGTATCTGGTAATTTAATATTTACCATTCTTCTGTAGACTTCATCTACTTCTGTGTATTTTGCAAAGGTGGACTTGTTTACAAAAAGGTGTTTTACCTCATGCTAGAGGTAAAATAGGTTCTCAAAAGTTTGGTATAGAACTTTTCCTGTAGGCACCCCTTTCATAGAGGAATTATTGGCTTGATCTCGTGCCACTTCTCTAATTTTCCTGTTATAGTCTTCATGTGGCATTAATCTGTCATTTATTACCAAGGGATTTGGCAGACATTTCTGCCTCAAAGCATCAAATTTAACCATGAACCTGTGCTCCATGGTTTGGCATTTTTCCTCAAGTTGCATCATTAAGTTCCTCTTGGTGAGTACTTTATTCACCTCTAGTATAGTGCCAGTCCTGCCAAATGTCCAGCTCCTGCAATTCATATTTATTCTTTGAGTTAAGGAATTGGATTATTATTGAGGTTTCTTCTAGCATATCTTCAAGTTCGGCCTTAACTCTTTGAATTGCTTTAGTAGCCTCTTTGACTAAATCATTTTATTCAAAGATAACTTGTATAAATGGCCAAATATCATTGACAGAGTCAATGATATTGGGCTATAGTTGTTCTTTTGCTTCGGAAAGTGGTTCCTTCAATGTTAATTCTTTTTCCAAGTTTTTTATTCTCTCAATCAACCTGTTTGACTTCTGTACTTCATTTTTGTGCATAATATTAGCCAATTTCTTCTCATCCTCTAGACTTCTTATTTGTTCTTTAAGTCTATTTATTTCAGTAGTCTGAATGGACATGTCCCCCATGGCTTTGACCAGTTTACTTGCCTCATTACTTGGCTGAGTTGCTGTTATTGTTGAACCTATTGCTTATGTAGTTGTAGTTGCGGCTGGAAGTGTTGTAGCTAGTGGAGCTATGGGGGCCAATAAAGCTACCAAAGTTGGAGGAAATGTTGTAGTAACTATAGGAATAGTAGTGGTAGTGGCTGTCTCAAGGCTGGCCTGTTTCAGTTGTATTAAACTGTCCAATTCATTCTCCATTTCTTTCATTTGAGCATTTAGTTGAAGAATGAGATCCATCATTTCCTCCTGCTGATTTTCGCTCTCTAGGACCTCCTTGGTTTATGGATGTTTAGAAGGAGGAAACTTCAGTTGTTTCCTCAAAGCAGCCATATCCTCATTTTTCTTCTTTATTAGTTTTTCTGCTGCCTCGATGTCACTTGGATTATATCCAATCTCAATCACCAAGTCTTCCAGTGACTTGATTCTGTTATCCTTGGCCTGTGAGGATGCCATTTCCAGCTTAAGCTGTGTTGTGATGTTATCTAGTGAGCTTTGAAGTTTCTGCACATCCATTTATTTGTTAGTCATTGTGGATTAAATCATTTCACCCACCTGCTTATGGAATTCGATTTGGTCAATAGGGTGATCATCCCTAGCAAAAACTTCAAACTTTGTCTTCTTGTAGTCTGCTGATGATCTGGGATGCTAGAATGTAGGTTGCATAAAGGTCATTTGCATCTTACCAGTCTTAATGTCAAATGTTGACATTAATCTATTCTAATTGGCAGGTGTCTATTTGAAGTATTGGGCATATGTTTCATCCTTTAATGCCTCATTCCTCAACTTGATGTCCTTGTACTTCTCTTTTATATATTTCTCTTTATCCACTGGCTTGTTGGATGAAGAAACTTCAATACTAAGCTACTTTTCAATTATTTGAGTGTTTGAAGTAGAAGGTTGATGAGTTTCCTCTAAAATTGTTGGACCTTTAGTCTTTCCAACCATTGTGTCAGTATCAGTAATTTCAACTGTCTCAATGGTGTCTTCTTGCTTAGTTACAGGATTAAGCTTAGGCTTCTTCCTATAACTGATTTCAAACTTGTCATTTGTAGTGTCCATCCCAGAGCTAGAACCTTCTTCCCTAGTTCTTTCACATTTTTGTCTTGCATGGCTGGAGTCTTTAGAATGGGAGTAATACTCATTTGTTCCTGTAGGGTTGGAACCTGCAGAAAGGAACTAGTATCAATCTTCTTTTCCACATATATTAAATTATTCTCCACATCTATTAAAGTATTCTCCAACCACTCTAACTAGTTGGCGTATCTTTCAATATCTATCCTGGGCTCATTTATGAAAGGACTTAATTTGAACTTGAGTCTTAACTTGTTTATGACTCCATTAGGGTCATACTGCCACATGAAACTGATTTTTAAGTTCATTTGTTGTGAGATTTTCTCTGCCTCTTGTCCAGCTTCCCTATTATTACAAATAAAAGGGCCCAGTTGGTTTTTGATCTTAAACTGAGTTTCTTCCTAGTTGACAGAAAATTAACCTCATCAAAGTTTATGTTCTACCTAAAATACTCTAATGCAAATATCCTCATGGGGAGGTATTTGGGCATCTTGTAGGGAGTGAGTGGGCATCCATATATCCTGATTTCTGTGTGGTCCTAGTATAAATACTACTCTCCCACTCTATTGTTTTTAGCCAACTGTAAAACTCTCTCAATCTCATCATTGATCCTGGGTTGATAGCTACTAGTTGGCATGTTTACAAATGGATGAAAAACTAAATCAATGAACTCTTTATAACTGAAAATAGTGGAATATCTTTGGATCAATGGTGTCCAAAAGTTGACAAATCTTGGATGGCCCTTAGTGTATAACTTTTGGATGATGAATGGAAACTTGTCTAATTGAAAGTATAAGAACATGTGAAACAATACTAATGAGTATTTGAATACTCTCTCATTTGGAAATTTGATAAACTGTTCATGTATTTTGTCTACCAAGAACTGAGCAAAGTTGTAAACTGCAGCTGGAGGCTTGACTGGGAAAAAAATAGAAAAGAAAGCAAGCATAACCTCATCCACATGCTCATCAGTGATGTATCCTAGAATACAAGAGAGCATGGTTATAATTTTTTTGTCTCTCTTAGAGAAAATGGTGGCAGCATATGGAGGACTATCTGTAGGAGTATGAGACTCTTCTATGATGAAAGTCAGAAATATTTGGGCTTTCTTGGGAAGGTCTAGCTTTGTGTAGTTTTCAAGTAAGGCTTCAATGGAAAGTGGGGTCTCATTTGGGCTTGGCTAGATCTGCATCATTTGATTTATTGACTCTGTAATAATGGTGAATAAAACCTATTGGTCAGGGGAGACTATGGCTCTTTGACTTGGGATATAGCAATATTGGCAGTGGATGATTTCTAGGAATAGGTGTACCGGTGGGAACAAGTATTTGGGCAAATTTGATTCCCATAGGTGAATGTCAACATTTTGGTTCAGGAACTTATCTTTACTCCAGCAGTGAAGTTTCAGTTGGTGGCTAGGGGAAACAGTATCCTTTATTTGAAAATATTTGTCGGCTAATGGGAGGTGGTCAATATCCAGGTGAGGGGTTTGTAGGGGTCTTACGTCAAAAGAGATTTGGGAAGCCATAATTTGGTTTATTCAACTAAATTACCTTTTCTTTGGCTTTAGGAGTAAGGTTAGAAGCTCTGAAATAGTGGGGAGGGTAATTATAGTCTGTAGAACAAGGCTTTTGGATGCACAGTAAGGTTTTCTTTAGTCTAGCAAGGCTTTCTTATTTAATTTAATTAATTAACTTTTTAATAATTACTGTGCATAGCTTAAATTACAAGGTCATTCTGGTTCTTTCAAGAATACCTAGAAATTGACAATTTGGTACGCATACAGGATTATGTGGTAGCACCAGAGGTTTCTAAGGCTTCAATTGTCTATTTGTTACTTCAATTTGGTGTCTGTAGTGTCTTCTGGTTGTAAAATGTGGTTAAAATGGTTGTGCATAGGTTCAAGGTGTCAGAAATGCTTAACAGAGGTTTTCAGCGAAAATGAGTGAAAAGAGTGAAAGGGGGCTTTTTCGGCCTATTAACCAACAACGATTACATTTTGGCACGAGAATTGGTAAATGAACATTGGGTAGTTTTGTTTTACGCTGGAAGGCAGTTTTGTGCCATATCGCACTACTTTTGGGTTGAGGGCGGTATTTTTCACAAGCACGTGATATAACTTGGTGCCACCACATAGCGAAATAGTGGTCGGCCAAAACAGTGAATCTCACGTGCTTTTGGACTTTTAACCGTCAAATGATGAAACTGCACGATATGGATATGTGTCGTTGGATCTAGAGGTGGGAGATCGAAGGGCTATCGCATGACGAAGTTATACGAATGGATCTGGGGAGTGGGGCCAGGTTTTAATTACAATGAAATTTAATTAATTAAAAAGTAATCATGGGATTTTAATATAAGCAATGGGTAAATAAAGGGTGGGGACCATGGGTTATACGTCGGAGGTTTTAATTATACACCAAGGTTTGGTGAATTAAAATGGTGTCGAGAATTATAACGTGGGGGACTTTAAATACATAAAGCAGGAGTATAGGAAATAACTTAGGATAAAGGGGTTTAGAGGGTTTTTAAGGGAAAAAGGGAAATTAATAAGGTGGGAATGTATTATTTTGTGATGGGAATGGGTTTCACACTAGGGAAAGGGGTTTTGGGAAGGGGGAATGATTTTTAAAGGGTAATGTCTAGGGAAATGTGTGAAACCAAGGGGAAAAAGGTCAAAATGAAGGGAAAGGGTTTTTGCAAGAGGAAATGAAGAGGGAGGGGTGCTTTGGAACCAAGAAAAGGGACAACATTAGGAGATGAAAAGTAATGAAGGGATGATGATGGGAAATTAGTAAATAAGCTTTAGTGAATGTCCTTTCTCTTTGACAATTCCTCCTGCACATGAAACATAGGATTAAACATGATGAAGGTGCTTTTGACTTAGCAACCTTGTGCACTTGCACAACTTCTTCTACCCACCCTTTATTTACCTTAGCATTTTCTCTTCATTCATTGGGTGCATTTGAGCTTGCTGACCCTTCATTCATTTTTCTTTGATAAGAAAACTATCTAATTCTAACCTTATAACTTCCAATGGCTTAGATTAAACTGATGAGCTCATTATTATTCTCTACCTAACTACTGATCTGCCAAGATTAAACAGTTTGGCTAGATCTTTATTCTCTATCTATCAACATGAAATTTAAAGCATGAATGAATCAAGTTTAAACTACTTTGACCATCATGGATTGTGACATTTTTGACAAGCTGCACACAATATTATTTTGCAAAGTAAATTAAAAAGTAGTGGCATTTGAATTTGCACACTTTCATGATCTATTCTTATCTCTTTTTGTGGGGTTCATATCTTATACTTTTTTGATCTTTTTCTTTCTTTTAGTCCTTTGATTATTCTTTTAGGACTCACCCTCCTTACATTTTTTATTTTTAATATTGGAAAACATTTTGCAGAAAGCAAAAGTATGTACAATATTACAAGACTAACCATAGCCAATTCAAAATTACGAATCCTATTATTATAGGACCCTAACAAATGTTATGACCTTCTCTCTTCCTCCAGGGACCACATTTCATAAATTTTCAGACTAGATACTCTTGGAACACAACATCACAATCTGAAGGCCTCGTTTCATCAAAATTTCATACTGAACCCATCAGACTTTGAAACTTAATCTGCATCAACCAACATTCAGTCAATCTTAACAATCAGATCACTGTCACCAGAACATTATGTTGAACCCAGAAACCTACATCATTATTCAGAACCAGCTATAATATCAAAAATCATGCATTAGAATGTACATGCTGCTTTATTGAACCCAACCTGTGTCTATATGCTACTTCCTGTAATCAAACCTACGTATACCTTCAAAACTACTTAAACATAAAACTTATAAATCAAGTTTGTGCCAACTAGCAATATACTAACCATCTACTATTTGTTTATAAAGCTTTACATAGGCAGCATCAGAGGTCACCCTTCTCACTTATACAATCAATCAATCAGATACCAAACTCCTTATGCATTCAATTTTACATTCAGATCTAAGAAGACTTCATTGGCAGATAGCAGTAAAACAATAGAACTGATCAGATAGATCAGTCAAATCTGAAGAAGAAAAAAAAGGATTTTCTTTTGTATATGCTACTTGGAAGAGTAGAACCAGCGTGTACACATGCTTTTGTCAAAGTGAACCAGCATACAGATCTGCAAATACTAAATTAAAAACTTCATAGCTATTCCAGACTTCAGTCATACCCAAATCATAACATTTACAGATAAAACATCCATCAGTATTCAGATCTAGACTATCCATGTTCAAACCACATAATGACAATTCATTTCAGGTCTTATGATCCTGATCCATCATCCATCATCAACCACTTAGGTGCATCCTTAGTTAAGATCAAACAACGTATAAGAAACCCATAACCTGCATATTTGATCTAACTCTTCATAAGATACTAAATACTTACACACCTTGGCCTAATGATCTTCTCCTCATTATATAGTTTTAGGCCTTTCTCAATACCTTAGACCAAAACCACTTAGGACCAATACCTTGGACCAAATACCTCAGACCAATACCTCAAACCAAATACCTCAGACCAATACCTCGAACCAAATTCCTTGGACCAAATACATCGAACCAATACCTTGGACCAAAAACCTTGATTTTGCATCCCATTTCTTTCTGTGAAAGTCTGTGTATATGTATATACTCATTTTTTTATGTTAACCTGTGTGTATGTGATGCTTGGACAAAGTGAACCAGCATATACTTCTTAAACCACTCTCTTTCTTCAACCTCTGGAGTTTGATCTATAATCCTTTGTTGTTAACCCGTTGCACTGTGAATTGTCATCTGTGTGAGTTGCCATCAAGGACAACACCTGTATCATAATGCCAACATTATATGGAAGAATCAGACTGGGTAAGTCCCATGGTAGTCCAAGAAAAGAAGAAACAAGATGAAATTTGGATATGCGTAGACCTGAGGAAGTTGAATGATGTGTTCATCCATGACCCATTACCTACATCATTTGCAGACGAGGTGTTAGAGAATTTTGGAGGGCAGGAAGCTACTCATTTACTAATGGGTTCTCGAGGTACCATCAGATCAAGATTGTGCCATAGGATCGAAGTAAGATCACATTCGTGACAGAATGGGGTTGTTTTCAATATACGGTAATGCCTTTTGGGCTGAAGAATGCACCTGCGATCTTTTCAAGAGTAGTAATTATGGATTTTAAGGAATTTATCCACAAATTCTTATAAGTCTACTTTGATGAGTGGACCATATTTGGGTTGGTAAAGTGCCATGTTGCTAGTTTGTGCCTTATGTTGGATACCTGTCGAAGACATCAAATCGCCCTTAACCTGAAAAAGTGCATCTTCTGCATACCTTATGTAATATTGTTGGGTCATGTGGTTTGCAAGCAAGGATTGATGGTAGACCTTGCCAAGATACTTGTCATTGAAAATTTGGAAGCCCCGAAGAATGTAAAATAGTTACACACAACATTGGGCCATACGAGGTATTATATGAAGTTTATCAAGCCATACACGCAAATAATTGTGCCAATGGAGAGGTTTTTGAAGAAGGACACAACATTTTGCTGGGATGAAGATTGCTAAAGAAGTTTAGAAATTTTGAAGGAGAAAATGGTCACCACACCCATTCGGATTGGACAAAGGAGTTTCATGTTCATGTGGATGTGTCCTGTATCGTGCTAGGCATGGTGCTAACCCAACCAAGCGAAGGTGATATTGGTCATCCTATATCATTTGTGAGTAGGAAATTATCCAAGGTAGAGAAGAACAACTCAAATACAGGGCGTGAGGGGCTAGCGATGGTGTACGTGCTACAGAAATTTCGACACTATTTGTTAGGTGTTCACTTCAAAATGTATATAGACCATTCTGCTCTAAAATACCTGGTCAATAAGCCTAGGTTGGGGTGGAAGATTTTCATATGGTTGTTGTTATTCTAGGAGTATGATTTTGAGGTGATCGTAAAGCCCGAACACCTGAATGTTGGTCCTGATCACCTATTCGTGATTGAGACTAGTGATGAGCCTACAAGTTTAGAAGAAGGGTTACCCGGTGCAGAGCTCTTTGTTGTTCATGTTGTAGACGATCACTTCGCATATATAATTCATTTTTTATCTACGGGAAAAGACTTTGAAGGATATTCGACATAACATAAGAATGAATTGGTGGTCCGATGACTGACTTCTCTGTGATCACTGGAAACTTATAAAAATGGGCTATGATGATATACTATGCAAATATGTCCCAAATTATGAACGAACAAGCATTTTGACAAAAACACATGCAAGAGTAGCGGGAGGACACAATGTTGATAGAGCAACTGCATAGAATATCTTGTGCGCAAGACTTTGGTGACCAACAGTGCATAAGGACTCGAAGGTGTATTGTAGGGCATGTGATGCTTGTCAAAGGATGGGGAGACCATCATGAAGGGATGAGTTGCCAATAAATCCACAAATAACCTTTCAAGTGTTTGATAAATGGGCAATAGACTTTATGGGTCCAATTCAGCCACTAGGGAAAAAGACCGGGGCGCGATACATTATTACAGCAACTGAATACTTGACACAGTGGGCGGAGGCACAACCAGTCAAGGGCTGTAGCATATTTACCACTGCGAAGTTCATCTTTGAGTTTATTTTTTCCTGGTTTGGTTGCCCTAAAATTTTAATGAGTGATAGGGGCACGCACTTCTTAAACAAAATTATTGTTGCGATGTTTTAGGAATTCCATATATATCATAAGAAGAGTACGCCCTATCACCCTCAAGCTAACAGTATGGTAGAAGCATTCAACAAAATCTTGGAGAGTGCCTTGACCAAGGTTTGCAACGTGAAGCAGAATGACTGGGATGTGCACATACCAGTAGTTCTTTAGGTGTATAGGACCACTTGTAAAAATTTGGCAAGCCAAACCCCTTTCCGACTAGTCTATGGGTAGGAGGCTATAATTCCCATGGAATACATTGTGCCAAGTCTGCGGATTGCAATATTCACAAATATGGTTGATTGCAATACTATGGAGGAGTGTCTCGTGTAGATGGTAGAACTAGAAGAAGATCGGTTCCTAGTATGATTTCATCAACAGGTGCAAAAGGAGTGTGAAAAGCCATGGCATGATCGCCATATAAAATAGTGCACCTTCCAAATTAATGATCTGATATTGTTATATTACAACAAATTTCAAAAATTCCTGGGAAAGTTTCAAATGCATTCGTTGGGACCCTATGTTGTAAAATAAATTACAAATGGCGGCGCAGTTCAGCTCACGAAGCTGATCGGGGAATTGTTTCCAAGAAAATTCAATGGCAGTCGATTGAAGTTGTACATGGGTGATCCCATCCTTGCATAATGACTATATGATGGCGGGATAGTCTTAGTACTTTAGGAATCCGCAAGGAAGTAAGGGACTATAAGCTACACTTCCCAAAAGTGGGAAAGATGAAGCAAGCAGGTTGCAGGATGGATGGAAGTAAGGTGTCGAGGGGAGTTGCACCAAGGAAGCTGCACCATAAGGCTTGGTGTCGCACGGCCTAGCCGAAAAATGATAACTTCAAGCACTCTAGATGATTGGATGGAAAATTTTATTTTAAAAGGAGTGGGGAAGAAACATTTATGTAGCATATATTTGGAAATATGCTGCCAAAGAGGCATTAAGGATCGGAAATTGGAGGGAGTACTTGGATTCAAATTCAAAGTCATCTATAAATATGACCTACTTCCCCGTAGTCAAACACTTTGCTTCTTGAGAGTTTGTATTGAGAGCTTCACCTTGCAGTGTGCCAAGTGCATAACTGTATTTCTAAGCCCGATTGGGAAGAGCTCTTTTCATGAATAGGGTTATTTTGCGTACCTGACTTTCTCCAAGAATGTTTTTTGGCCAGCATGACTGTAACTCTCCCTGAGATGGAAGCATCGCATCCGTACTTACAAGATTTCTGACTACAGTGCCTAGGTCTCCCTGACCTAATCCTTTTGTATCGAAACCTTCTACATCCAAGGTGGCAGATAAGAAGTAGAAGAAACCTTAGCAGGTCCCAGTGAGGCAGTCACCATGGAAAAACCCTATGAAAGTCTGCCATAAGGGGAATATGGATCAGTCACAACAGCTAAAAGAGCCAAGGGATTTGAGTGAAGAAGAACTACGCAGAGGCATCGAGGAGATTGATGATGAGGAGGGTGAGTCGATGACTCATCTACCGAAGTATATCCCACCATGCAAGGCCATAGCTAAGGTTCCTAAGGATCCCGACAATGCCAAATTCATGGTGTCTACACCACTGTTGCCGGAGAAGGTGGTGTTTGAAGGTGTGTTGTTGGCCCACAATCTGATGCTAAATTTGGAGGATTGGGACTTAGGGGATCATGAGAAGTTCCCTCAACTCACTCCAGCCAAATACATGTCCAAGGTATATTATGAAGAATCGGAGGTTACTCAGTTGGAGCCAATGAAGTGGGTCGCTAGTATTGGGGCCGCAGTGCTCCTAAACATGCTATGGCTGCTACATTTTAGTCGCACCAACATAAACACCATTTGTGTACGGAAACCGCTTACATTGGTGCACGATGGGTGTCTCTGGCTAGGAGAATCCATCCCAATCATGGACATGTTAATCCACCAGATCACCTTGCTGCCATATCAAGGCGTGGATCTGGCAGATGTGTTTGGGGGGAAAACGCAGGAGAAGAAACTCACGGACAATATGAAGAGTGAGTTTGGCCTCATTAAGAGGTCATGCAAATATTCTATCCGCTCTATCACGAATCAGCAGTGTACTTTTTCTCACAGATATTGGCGTGCAAGATCATGTGTAAGTGTCACAGGGACGAAGTTCCAACCCCCGTCATTTCTTTTGTTGCGAAGTGTGCCAAAGGAGTCTAATATAACTAGGTTCAATACTTGTGTAAGGAATTCTTGGAGAATTGTAGGGAGGCCTAGGATGAGGGAAAGGTGTTTCAATATGCCTAGTTGTTGTTTTTGATTGCCTTGGTGATGTGGCAGACACCTAAGGACAGTCAATTTCCTTAGCAGGAGTTGAACCTCCAAGAAGCAGCAAAGTTAGCTTCACTCTAGGCTACAAAGGACCATGTGCGAGTCATTGAGGTAAAGATATTCTGGGTCCTGTTTGAAATGGATCTGCGGATGGTAATTAGCTAGAGGTTGAGGTTTTCACCCACACTGTACGCATAGTATGATCCCCTTGCTAAATTTAAGGTAGATTTCCACAACCTGCATGTTCTCGTTAGGAGGGATCCCCGGAAGACGTAGCAGAGATCGTGGCCAAGTGGCCACCTAAATGGCTAACCCCATCAAATGTGGACGTAGGTACAAGCAAGGTTAAGGAGGATACCACCACTCAAGTGACAACAGCAAAAAAATAGAAGGAAGCACAGAAGGTTGTCGCCTAGAAGAAAGTTGCACAGTGGAAAGAGGTCGCTTCTAGAGAAAAGGAAGCGAAATACAAGGCACGAGTAGCCCAAGAAATGACAACATCGTCGACCACCATAGATGTTGAAGAGTCTGATACATGGCGAATGCTAGAACAAGAAGAAACAAAGGAAGAAGAGGGAGGGGGTGTGGAGCAAGGAACCCCCATCATGGTAAAGAAGCGCCAGAAGCAAACATCCATGGGGCCATGGAAGAAATAGAAGTCTAACCGCTCAGCCGGGGTGACCCCTTTAGTCCTCACTGAAGGGGAATTAGATGAAATAATTGATGTGGTTCACGACACAACCTCAGAACTTTGGGGCCACTTCAAGGAATAGTACCAGTAGGCGCTGGTAAAAGTTCAACAAGACCTGTGCAAGTTACAGGTCCAAACAGGTCGAGTATAGGCGAGCATGGGACATGTGAGAGGGGTGCAAGTGAGCCTGCATCTAGCGAGTGCATCAGTTCTGGAATACAATAAGACTTTGGATCTCCATATGTTTAGTTACCAGATGGAGCCCTACGCACTGAGACAAAAGAAGCAATGGCCCAACTACTACAAATTAAGAATTTGGGCCTAAACCTCATGGCATTCCCTATCCAGACTCTACATGAACTTCACCAGGGGGACTCCAATGAGTTGTAGATTAGGAAGCAGTGCGCATTGTTGGTTATCAGTGAAGTGAAAACAAACAACCAACAAATATTTGTAGAGAAGGTGCATGCACTAAAGGAGAAAGAGGAAATCACCACACGAAACCAACAATTAGAAGCAGCCATTACACACACTTGCAATGAGTTGCCACAACTTAACATTTTAGTTGAAGCAACTTCCATAGAAAAGTTCCAAAAGTTGTTTGCGATAGTAAAAGAGTCTAGGGATGAAATCGGCCGAGTTGGGTTTGAACTACAGTTACAAATATCAAAGCTGCACTTGAAGTTGCAACCTACGACTCCTCCAAAGGTTCAAGAGCAGTGTGGAGCTGTTATCAAAGAGGGCATGGCCACTTTAGAAGACGCAGTCAAGGGCTGCACCGAGTTGTTTGAGAAGGCCCTGGAGTTATGGACTTCACTACAGGAGGACCCGACTCTGTAGAAGATTGGCGTGGACATCAGGGACAAACAAAGGTAGTTCGATGAGATCTGATTGACTACACGAACACTGGCACCAGTACAATGGTTCACGCGGTTGTAAAAGGCAAGCTGATACAAAATGAGATTGATGAGTTGCGCTGCAAGGAAGAAATTGTCATTGCATGAAAAAATCCATGGACGGATGAGGCTAGCTAGTTGACTCTATCAGTACATAGTAAAATTAAGGGCATGCAACAAACATAGAGGACCATGTGCCTCATGGTGGAAGGACCAACTACCGAAAAATTGGCCAAGGAAGTGCAGCAGGATTCTACACAAGGAATCGTTGATCTACGGTTTTGAAGTTAGAGTTCCACAAACTTCAAGCGGATATCGAAACACCAGCCGAGTGACTCAAGGATGATTCACAAAATTGTGTTGGGGGCCTATTGGAATAGGGTCCCCTGGGGTCAAGTTTTGCTACTTACTTTTTGTATAATTGTAAAGTCTTTGCGATTTGTGGAAGCGGAGCGCGAAGGTGATAAGACTCAAAGGGGCTTTAGTACCTTAGGTTGTTAGGAGATAAGAAGTTTTGAGACCCGCCCATGGTCCATGGACCATGGTATCATAGAATCAAAGGATATACATAGAAGGGTCATAGTGATTCTAGGACGTAACTAACTAATTGATAGAAGATATTGTATGGGCAAGTAAGCTAAGGCGAGAAAGTCTATTTCCTATACTTAGGCGAAGGGGAAGGCTCATACAGCTGAATGCGTGGAGATCTTGGTAAGTCCACAAGCTGAGTGTGGGGGCCCTTGCAGCTGAGTGTGCAAGGAAGAAGAGTATGTACTTGAAAGAACACATCTAATAAAGACAGTTTTGATCCAGAAATTACTTATTTGTATATCTGTATTTACTTCTGTAGTTTCTGTATTTTCGCTCTGTATCTGAAATTATATGAATAAATGTTTATCTTATGCATGAAAGTAGTAGATCAGTATGATTTATTGATTTTACGAATGTTTAAAGACCTTCGTGAAGGTATAGATGTTTCTTAAGTGAATTACTGTAATTATCTATATCGGAAGGGTTGGGGTTCGCAAAGACGGAACTAAGCCCTAAAAGCCACAGGAACCCATCACATAGACCCATGGATGCAGAAACATGGTTCTATCATTCTCCAATACTGCTTCAAGTGAGACTGCAGCCTGCACTATGCGGGTTGTCGCCGAAAGGGATAGCAGTTTAGGGTTTTTTTGGTTGGCGCAGATAACCTTGAACCTGGGTCAGGGCCCATCAAGCCAACAATATATGAAATGGTCATGAGTGGATAGGAAGTGTCATTGGGACCTTGGAAAATGAACCCAAAGATCACCTTCTTATATTAATTCCTATCTGACATTTACGAAATATATGCAAGCATGGTGTTACTCATCCGTGTCTATTGGATGAAACACTTCTTTTGTATGTTATTTACTTTATTTTTCCCCTTATATTAAATGTTTCAAATGTTAAAAAATATGACATGAATAAAAAAATTGAAATGACAAGATAAACAATCTGACAAGTGAAGTACACAATACCATATCATGTTCTTAATTGTAGTATTGTTTCACAATCCCTTATTATTGAGACAAGAGGCTCATTCTACAACCCAGTGTGTAGGAAATGTGCAATGTGTAAGTATGTCTGTCCCTCTCAAAATAAAAATAAAATATTCTCTAAATAGAAAAACAATATCAGCTATAATAAAAAAAGAAAAAAGAAAAATCATGTATATTTAATTAGTTGTCTATATGACCGAATATAATTTCATGTAAATTATTTAGAAGTAAAAAAACAAAATATGTGAGTATTATACTTTTCAAAAATATTTTAACATGTGATATCAACTTCATATATATCTATATATAGAAAAAAAATGTTCAAAGAATATATTTTACTGTTATAATGTGAGTTATGAATAAAATATCTTAATATAAATTAATATTGACGTATACTTAAAAATACATTAATAATAAAAAAACCAGTTTAATGCAAGTTGAAAAAATAGCTCAATGGACATGTTATGTAATCTATGTAACATTCAAAAATACAATTAAAACAATAAAAATTACACATTATTTTTTGCACTCTAAAATAAGTTTGCACCTAAAGAAATTTGGTCCCTTTGGACTCATGTTAGATCCATTATTAAGATGGTTCTATTTGATCCAAGAGCTCATTCTACAACCTAGTGTGATGTATAAGAATGTTTGTCTCTTTTAAAATAAAAATAAAATATTCTCTAAATAGAAAAACAATGTCGCTAAAAAAAAAAATTTAATATGCTATGCATATTTAAATAGTAGTAAGTAGAATAAAAATAAATACAAAATATTGTGAGTAAGATGTTTTACCTTATACTTTTCAAAATATTTTAACACATAATATCAACTTCATATATAATATAGAAAAAAAATGTTAAAAATATATATTTAATGTTGTATAGAATAAAATATACTATGTGAATTATGAATAAAATATTTTAATATGAATTAATATTGACATATACTTATAATTAATATTGACGTCTACTTAAAAATATATTAATAATAAAAAACAAGTTTAATGTGCTCTGAAAAAATGGCTCAATAAACATGTTATGTAATCTCTATAACATTCAAAAATACAATTTAAAAAACAAAAAAAAATACACATTGTCTTTTGCACTCTAAAATAAGTTTTCACCTAAAGAAATTTGATCCCTCTTGGCTCATGTCAAAGGTTTTGAAGTCATGCTAAATTTGATGTAAAATGGAACCCTTGTATGCTAGCATTATATCCCATGATTTCAAAATGAGATAGTGTATGCCATGTTGAGAAGTATTGGCAGCAGAGGAGGCATGTTCTTGGGCTTTTGTAGTCTAAGCCTATTGTTGTTACAAGGCAAAAAATGGATGACATGTTTTTTAAGCATTGATTAGGGGAGCCAACAAAGAAGTTGCAATATCCTATAGTATGTAAAGATGTTCTTTATGGCTTTTGGATTTTTGTAGCATGTTTGAGGAAGAGAAATTCACTTTGGTACCAAGGAGTGGGATTTATATCTAATACAAGACAATTGGATACTAATCTTCCAACACACATTGATAGTACAACCTGCATATGTATTGGAAGCATGGATATTGCCACTACTGCTTGTAGGTGATTACAGATTGGGAAATGGTGTCCACAGAGATAATTGAGGGCTAACAGATCCAATTATTGAAAACAGTGTTAATTTTGCTCAAGTTCTATGCTCCAATAATTACTTAAAACAATGTTATGTTCAATTTCATTCGCCCAGATAACTGTTAAACAATTATAGATAGAATAGTAAATAGTAATGCACAATAGAAGATAGCCAAGAACAATGAGACAGAGATTTTTGGTCAAAGACTAGGGCAAAACCCCACAAGGGGGAAACCCAAAATCAAACCTTCTTCTTCTCAAATATTCAATCAATGTTCAACTGAGATACACAAGCCAATTTGTTCATCAATAAACCAATCAAAGTCGACCCTTTGACTTCTAAGTCAGCCAAGACAAATCTAGTCAAATGAGAGAGAAAAGGTAGCTTTGGTCAAAGATTACAGTCTGCAATAGAGTGTCAATTTTGGCCTGTGGAAGACATTAAAACCCCAGTCAACGAACTCTTGAAATTTTCAGAAAACTGTCACAGTCAAACATTGTGGTAAACTCAAGTCAATGAACTAGAATTAGGGCAGAACTTCAGTCAAACCAGTTCAATGAGCATATGCAATTTTTGTCCTTCTTCAATAGTCAAAAACTCAGTCAAATCAGCGCAATGAACAATCCTGGTTAAAGGAGAGAGAGTTGACCTGCAATCAAATAGAGTCAATGATTTCCTAAAATTCTCAACCTCCAAAATAGTCCAAAACCTCGGTTAAACAAATCCACAATAACCCAGGTCAACTAAAGTCAAAGAAAGTCAAAATAGAGAGAATATGTTGGTTAAAGAAAAATAGAAAAAGGTCTCCTTACTCCTTCACATGTGTGAATTTGCCTCTGTGATTTCTAGATCGAATTGTATTGATGTGATGTGCCAAAATGATCTCCAATGATGATGTATTTATATGTCTTAGAGGTGTCTTTTCACTTGTGGGGCCAACTTGAAATTCTTAGGGCTGACTTGGTCAAAGTCATTATTATGAATTTTCTCCATTATTTTCAAACAAAAATTTTGAGCGAAGCTGCCAATTTCAATAAACAATACATGCCAAATGAGGAAAAACTACCCACAGTTGATTGTGATGATCCAAGGCATTTTATTATGTTCACATCTCTTCAATTTCCAATAAAATCCTACAAACCCATAGTTTAAAAGGTACAGGTAATGAAATATTTTCATTGTTGTTGTCAAATAATTTATGATGAAACATTTTAGGCTATGGAGATATGACAGTTGTCAAAGGGATATTCAAGAAAGAGAATTAATATATTATTGTATTGGTGTTGTGCGTTAATCTATGTATACAGGGGATGGTGACCTACCATCTATGCAAGGATTACGAGAGAGAAGTTGAAGGACTATCATACAACAAAAACAATGAAACCTTGGGTGTAGTTAAGGTCATCTTTCCTTATTTCTTTGGGATTAAAATCATTGACAAGATAGAATTTAAACAATTTGAAAAGCAGGCCCTTTTCTTGACTTCGTAGATGATGAACCAGTTATATTTCTGCATGAATAGAATAAATTGGAAAATGAGCCATCACATGCAAGGTATCTAATTCTAGGGATCTACTTGTATCTCCCAACCACTACATTTCTAGCAAATGTACATGACAGGGTAAAATACTATGACCAAGCCATAAATAGTAAGATAATTATTTTCAAGATAAAATAGATTGGTGATTATCTTGTTGATGAGAAACAAGAATAAATGGCACGAGTGGATTGTATACCTAAAAACAAATAGCATGTTGGAACCGAATTACTTCTTAGCATTTAGAGTGAAAATAAAAATGGGAATTCTTTTGGCATTGTCGTGATCATGACGATGTGTATTACTACAAATTTAAGCATAGAACAAGTTCCAAGTCTATGAAGTGTTTTCGATGATTGTGGACACTTAAGGAAATATTTATGTGGAAAATGTTTGTACTATATCGTGGTTCCATTAATCCTAGAAGCTATTGGAACAAGTAGAACCAAGGGCTCTCTTCTTCAAGTTCCTATTTTGATAGTTGACAATGAAAATGCAAGATGGATTACAAAAATAGTTCACTAGCTTGACTTTTTTGAGCTTCAAATATTTAAGGAAGTTTTACATTTTTTAATATTCCCAAGATTTTTCAGGTACTGTTACCTACATGTATTGTTGGGAACGGGTCCCCTAGGGTCATTTTTGGGGTTAAAATCCCAAGTTTTGGGGCAGAAAGCCCAAGTTTTGTATAAAAAGTGTAAAGTCTCCACATTTTGTGGTCATGGAGCGTGAAGTTGTAAAGTGTCATAAAGGGTTTCCACCCTTCATTTATGTAATTCATGTTGGCTTTAGGAGATCTACCCATGGTATGCAAACCATGGGATTGTATAAAAAGGGAAGTCTTAGAAGAGTCTAAGGCGGTTCAGTATTGATATGTTTTTGAGTCATTGATGGATGTAATGGGTCTGTGAGAGCTAAGAGCGAAGAGTCTTACTATAGGAAATAGGCTCTATAGTTGTGTGCACAGAGGCCTAGGGTAGAAGTTTGTAGCTGAGTGCGTGAACCCCTACAGTTGTGTGCGCAGGGTAGTCATAGTCTATAAAGAATATCTGAAGCATCAATAAAGAGAATTATTCTGGAATTATCTGTGTATGATCTATTTTACTTTTGTTATAAATGCATATGATTATGTTATGTGAATATTGGGTTTATGTTTTAATGTTGTATTTATGTGCGAATCCATATGTTTTGCTTTTTTATATGAACGTAATTAAGCATATTTGTTTATGCGAAGATCATCTTAATGCATGTTGAAGTTATCAGATACTTAAGTTAATCTGGGTAAATACAAAAGTAAGACCTTCGCAGAGGTCTAGAGGATGAGTAAGAGGAGTATATTGATAAGCCCTAATATAGCCATAGACCTTCGCGAAGGTCTATAGGACGACTAAGAGGAGTATATCAATAAGCCCTAAAGGCTTATCAACCTCTGTGAAGGAATGTTTAGGGTATAAAACAACATCACTACCATCTCCGGGTGTGGAAACTTGGTTCCTGAATCCCCTCGTACTGCTTCGAGTGAGACTTCAGTCTGCGCTTCATGGATTGATGCCAAAAGGGCCAGCAGTGTATAGATTTTCTTGGCTAATTAATGTTGAACCTGGGTCAGGGCCCATCAAGCCAACAAATAGTTCTTTTTTCGGGACCGAGATCGACATAAAGAGATGTGTGATGTCGCATCACTAGAATCCAACTAAGAAGGAGATCAAAGACTGGTTGGATAGAAAGATCCATGAATTAGTGGCACAAGAGAACAAGAATCCATGATTGAAAAAAGAACAGTGGTTGGACAAATATATGTACATAGAGATACACGAAATCTTCTTATGTTCCTTCCCGGTCAAATTATACAAGTGGATCGCGAAATTGGCAGACGACAAAGGAAGGTGGAGGCTTGATGGTCCGATAGTTTGGACTCAGGAGTTAGTGCAGATATTGGAAGCCTCTGAAGATAAGATTGCATTCACTATCGATCATTGGCTCGATTGTATCATCAGGGATTTGTGATAGAGTTCGTGATCAATACTTTGTTCAGTTACAACGAAGCAGAGCTCCGCTTCTTTAAGGGGCCGTGAGGTAAGTATTTAAGGTCTTTAAATACTTGGATTAAGATTCTCTTGTGTGAAAAGTTGGTTATGCAGATACCTTGGTGTTTGGAGCTACACAAAGTGGAAATATCTTTAGGGATAGAGGGAAAATAGACCCTGAATATAGCTCATCGATTGGACCTCCTCTGAGTGACGATGAGGAAGTAGCACAGGCTTATCCGCAGAGAATTGTTCAACTGATAAGACAAGGGTTCCCTCAAATACCCCATCCACCCACACCACTCCATCTTCACCTCTGCCACATATGCCTTCACCCACACCACTGCCACCTTCGCTACCATCCAATATGGCAAATTCAGTAAAATTGCCTGTGTTAAAAGGATCAAGAAATGAGGACCCAGACCAATTTTGGTTCGTCACTAAAGCTGTGTGGGAAGCTCAGGGTATTATAGATGATCAGATGAAGAAAGAAACATTGGTTACTACTTTGCAAGAATGTGCACTAACATGGTACATCAAGTACTGCACTGATAACCAGACGACTTCGTTAGTAGATATTCATACCATGCTAAATAAGGAGTTCAGTAGGCCTAAATCTGAAGCTTGATCAATTATGGGATTCAAGGAGATCATGATGAAACCTAGAGAGACACCTTGGGATTTGGATCAGAGGTTGAAGTGTACAATCTACGAAGCGAACATGAATCTTACGAATGGGCAGCACTGCAAATGGTTTGTGGCTTTTCTCTTGCCTCATTTGAGGGTTTCTTTATCGCAGCAAAAGGTTGGGACCCAGGCGGAAGTCTTGGATATTGCAATGAGATTGCATGAGATGCCGATGCAATATGCTAATTTGGGAGTTCATCAGATTCATGTGCAATTGCAAAACCTATTCCTAGAATTTTAGAGTCTGAAGAAAGATAGAACAGCTCAGCCAGAGGTGCACGAAGAAGTTTGGTGCCTGAAGTGCAAAAGTAAAGGGCATGACAAAGATCATTTTCCAGTCTTCACAAATTATGTTGCATCAGGGGGACTGATGCCCCTAAGGCTAGAAGCTCAAGCAGGGCCAAGTACAAGGCCCACGCTATGGTGTGTTATATGTCTGGTAGCTAGAAAACATGTGATAGACAATTGCCATTTGCTGCAGAAATTTGTACAGACACCGCAACATCTCTTCTGCAACTTCTGTCAATCAACGGGTCATGATGAGCATAATTGTCATAGCTATGAGCTAATGATGAATAGAACACCCACATATAGGGTGCAGGCAAAAACCTGGCCTCCAGACCAAGGCACTAGGGGAGTAGGAGTTGAATATCAGGGGCACAAACAAGACCGAGGTGGACGAGGACCTGGTAGAGGTCGGGCACAAGCTATTTGTTACAACTATGAAGGACCGGGACACTACATGTGAGAATGAATGAACTTGACATGTCTTTCATGTCAATATTGTACTCAGTTTGACCATGCAACAAAGGACTTCCCTGTATTATTAGCTAAGATATGCGAAAAGGGAGTGTAGCCTTAGAAGCCAACTCAGAACCTGCAGATGATGAAGGTTGAGCCTCATGAAGAGGATCCTAAGGTAAATATTGTGTTGTGGAGTGGAATGATGATTGGAAAAGATAAGGGGAAGAAACCTAAAGAAAGTGAATGAGTCTGCAAATCTCTAGAAAAGGATATTGGGTTTGATCTAGAGTGCGCAAGGGAAATGTTTATGGAAACAAAGAAAAGCTTCGTTGAGGCCTCTACCTCAAAAAGTGAGGATAAGCCAGTTGAAGAGATGGACCCTTCCATGCTTACTACTTTCTTGGAGACTTGTATGAAGATGTTGCATGATAGCAAGGCTGTGAAAGGACTGCAGGAGTTGATAAATAAATGCACTGGAAAAGAAAATGCTCTTGATGGACCACGCATAGTCAGGAAGATTGGTAAGCATAAGGCAAGAACGGGGCATGAGATGAGGCTCACTACACAGATAGGAGAATATGTTATGGATCAAGTTATTATGGATCTAGGGTTAGACGTGAATTTTTTACCTAAACAAACATAGGAGAGGATGGAGAGACCTACACTGCAATGGTCTCCAATTCAATTAAGAATGGCAAAATAGCATAAAATTATCTCCATGGGAAGATTGCAGGGAGTGACAGTTGATATTCAGGGCGTGAGCGCATTGGATGATTTTGAAGTGATAGAGATTGTGGATGACAACAATCCCTTCCCTGCAATCCTTGGGATCGATTAGGCTACTGACATGAATGGGGTAATCAATTTGAAGAAGCGGAAGATGATATTTGAGAAGAAAGCCCTCCATGTAGTAGTGCCCCTAGACCCTGCATAAAGACCGTGCTATACTGAATCGATCTGCGATTATAATATAACATTGCGAGATCAAGATTGGGTGAATCCAAAAGCATATGGATGCATTGCTTGGGACTAGGAAAGTTCCTGCACATCAGATTTAGATGAAGAGTTGGATCACTGGAAGAACCAACTGCATGAAGTATCTACACTGTGTTGTAATATGATGGCCAAGTTGTTGTGTTGTGTATCATCAGAGGTAAGGATTTTGTCCTATTATGATGGTTTAACTAATGTCAATAAATTTTTTGGATGCATTCGAAAGGGAAGTTCCAGAGAAGCATCGCTTCTAGACCTTAGATTGGTCACTGCGCACTACAACTACTAGATGGTGGGGTACGCACAAAGACAGTTTTGATGATTGTGGTTTGGTCACCCACAAGTTTAGCTACCAGATAAATATGATGGAAAGGATGATCTGCATGATCACCTGACCAAATTGACTAAGGTTTATGGAGCGAAGTCTCAGCCTGAATGGGTGCATCTGTTTTGTCATGCTTTGGATGTAATACTGATGAACTGGTACTTGGAAACAGAGCTCTGCCATGGCACTGAAGAATGGGACATTTTGCAACAAGGGTTCTTGATGATGTTTAGCTTTGAGGATGGACTTGAATGTATTGATGAGGAATTGTAGGAAGTCAAGGCAGCAATCTTCAGAGTATTGCAAGATCCCTTTGACTTAACTCAACTGGATTAGACCAACCAGCTGCGTCACACGCTGGAGTGCTATAATGTGACTACCGAAGGAGAGGACAAGGATTCAAGGAAAATTAATATCCCAGAGACTGAAGGTCACTGTGAAGTTGAAGGACCACAAATTGAAAATCTAGATATCACCACGCCGCTGAAAACAAGACAAATGAACATTGGAACAGAGGCGGAGCCAAAATTTGCAAAGATTGGGGACTATTGGGATGATGCAACATTAGATAAGGTCGTTGAATTGCTCTGTGAATACTAGGACTTGTTCCGTACAAAGTTCTCATACATAAAGGGGATAATATGGGACCTGGGAGTTATGAAAATTACGTTGAAATCAGACATGAAGCCAATCAAGCAGAGGCCTTACCGCTTCAATCCGAAGTATAAAGAAAGTGTTCGCTTAGAGTTGGATAAAATGTGTGCGGCAAGTATTATTAAACTAGTAGAAGAGTCTTATTGGGTAAACCCAATTTAGTTTAGGAAAAGAACAAGGAGGATGAAATAAGGATAAGCGTAGATCTTAGGAAGTTGATTGACGCTTGCGCGCATGATCCTTTTCCGACTTCGTTCACTGATGAAGTGTTGGATAGTGTAGGAGGACAAGAAGCATATTCGTTCACGAATGGGTTCTCGGGGTACCATTAGATCAAGATTGCGTTGGAGGATAGAAGTAAGATGACCTTTTCCACTGAGTGGGGGTGCTTTCAGTATATTGTAATGCCTTTTGGACTGAAGAATGCGTTGGCGATCTTTTCGTGCATAGTCATCGCGGCGTTTAAGGACATCATTCACAAGTTTCTAGAGGTTTACTTTTACGATTGGATGATGTTTGGGCTGGTGAAACTCCATGTAGCCAACCTACGATTGATGTTGGATACATGTTGGAGGTATCAGATCATGCTCAATTTGAAGAAATGTTTGTTCTATGTTCCTTTCGAAATCTTGCTGGGCCATGTGGTGTGCAGACAAGGCTTAATGGTAGACCCAGCTAAGATACAATTTATAATTAATTTAGAGGCACCAAGAAGTTTGAAACAACTATGCACAACGCTGGGGCATACGGGATACTATAGAAAGTTCATTAAGAGTTATGCCCAAATTACCATGCCGATGGAGAAGATGCTAAAAAAGGATTCTACATGTTGTTGGAATGAAGATTGTCAGCAACTCTTAGATGTGTTAAAGAAAAAGATGCTCACTGCGCCGATCCTAGTCTTCCCAGATTGGAAGAAGGAATTCCATGTGCATGTGGACGCATCATGTATTGCGCTCGGGGTAGTACTAACATGGGTCGGTGAGGGAGAGTTGGATCACCCTATAGCGTTTGTGAGTAGGAAGTTGTCTAAAGATGAGAAGAATTATTCAACGACAGAGCGTGAAGGTTTGGCTATGGTGTACATGATCCAGAATTTCAAACACTACTTGCTAGGTGGACACTTTAAGATGGATATAGACCATTCTGCATTGAAATACTTGCTTAACAAGCCTGTGTTGGGGGGGAAGATATGCATATGATTTCGAAGTTATTGTGAAGCCAGGACAATTGAATGTCGGACCGGATCACACTGACATGCATTGAAATGGGAGAGGAGCCTACTAATTTGGAGGAGGGGTTGCCTAACATGCAGCTCTTTGCAGTGCATGTCACGGACAATCACTTTGCAGATATCATACACTTCCTGACTATAGGGATGGCTCCAGAGGAGTATACTAGTCAACAAAAGAAGGAGTTGGTGGTGCGCGCGGCAGACTTTTCTGTCATTGTAGGGAATTTATATAAAATGGGCTCAGATGAAATACCGTGACGTTATGTGCCTGAGTTTGAATGAAGCAGTATCCTCGTTGAAGCTCATGGAGGAGTTGTGGGAGGACATTATGCAAGAAAAGCAACAGTGTAGAAGATTTTACGTATTGGGTTGTGGTGGCCGACACTTGATAAGGACTCCAAGGCTTATTGTAAAGCATGTAATGCATGTCAGAGGACAAGCAAGCCATCGCAAAGGGATGAGCTACCTCTAAATCCACAGTTGTCATTACAGCCATTTGAGAAGTGGGTGATTGATTTTGTAGGACCAATTCAGCCTCCAAGAAAGAATACAGTTGTGTAGTACATCATCACCACGACTGAGTAATTGACCAGATGGGCAGAAGCACAACTTGTGAAGGAGTGTAAAAGGCCAATAGCAAAAAATTTCATCTTTGAGTATGTACTAACTAGGTTTGGTTGCCCAAATATTTTGATGAGCGATCGTGGTATGCATTTCCTTAATGAGACGATCAGTGCGTTGACAAAGGAATTCCAAGTTTATCACCAAAAGAGTGCACCATATCACCCGCGGGCTAATGGGATAGTTGAAGCATTTAATAAGATATTAGATAACGTGCTAACGAAGGTTTGCAATGCACAAAGAAATGACTAGGATGTGCGCATACCCGCAGTACTATGGGCTTAAAGAACGACTTGCAAAAAGCTGATTGGACAAACGCCTTTCAATTTGGTTTATGGCATAGAAGTTGTGATTCCAATGGAGTACATTGTACCTAGTTTGTGCATAGTGGCATTCACAAGAATGGAGGATCACGGAGCCCTAGAAGAGAGGCTCACGCAGCTGACAGAGCTAGAAGAGGAAAGAGTTTTGGTTGGATTCCATCATCAAGTTCAAAAGGAGTGTGAAAAGACATGGCACAATCGGCACATCAAACTACACACCTTCAAGGTAAATGATTTAGTGTTATTATCTGAAAACAAGTTTGATAAATTTCAAGGAAAATTTCGGTCACATTGGCTGGGTCCCTATGTCATAGAAGATATTACCGATGGTGGAGCAATTCAGCTAGTGAAGTTGAATAGAGATCCATTTCCAGGGAAGGTAAATGGAAGCCGATTGAAGCTGTACACTGGGGATCCGGCCATATGACTATATGGTGGGAGCATAGTCTTAGCACTTCAAGAAGCTGAAAGGAGGTGCATGACTATAAACTATACTGCTCGGGTTGTCAAACTACGTAACTGGGGGACTTTGTGGAAAGGAGGAACATTACAGTATCAGTAGAAGCGCGAGGGGAGTTGCATTATAGGAGGAGAAACCACGCGGGGCAACCAGAAAGTGACTATTATGGTCATTATTCATGATTTGATAGTGAGAAAATGGCTAAGAGGAGCAAGGGGTGGTATTCAAGGAAAAATTTAAATGTGAGATCTTTGAAAATCTACCACCAATCTATAATTTATGAACTGTTTTTGGGGGGAACGTCGGATTCGAATTCGAATTTTCCTATAAATTACATATGGCAGCTCATTGAAAAATACTTTGCATGTTGAGAATTGAGGTGTCGAGCTATCAATTGCACATGAACCCAGAGAGTTTTGAGTCTTTGGTGGAAAGTTCAATGTTTGACAGGTTTCCTAAGGAAAACCAAGAGCTCCTTACTAGCCTCATGTCGATGCCCGTGGAAACCACAAGTGCTAGAGGATCGATGGCCTCTAAGGGAGCTTTCCCTGAGGTCATAAGTGTAGAAGTGCCCACAAAAGTACCAAATTCACCGAGGTCACCCAATCCGAGGCCTATGCCGATGAAAGAGGGGCTTAAGACAAATAAATACAAGCAAAAAGAGACACAGTCGATGCGCGAGTCACCAAGAAAGCACCTAAAGAAAGAGAAGCCTACCGCATAGGAGAAAGGCAAGGTGGTAGACCTAGAATCCGATGAGGGCATGGAAGACACTGGTATGGGTGCAGAGGATATCAATATTGAGGGGGTAGACCCTATTTCCAAGTTACCGTAATACATCCCTCCGTGCCAAGGCAAGGTGAAGGTCTCAAAGGACCAAGATGAGGGAACATTTTTACTTAACACGTTGTTGCTACCAGATCATATCACATTCGAAGGTCTGCACTTGGCACGTGTGCCACAACTGAAGTTAGAGGATTGGAACTTGGAAGATACTGAGCAATTCCCCCACTTGGCGACTAATACATTTATGACTCATGTCTTCTATAAATATTCTAGTGTGACCGCATTGGAACCGAGGAAGTGGATTAAAGGAGTAGACAAGGTAGGACTATTGAACCTGTTATGGGTGCTGCATTACAACTGTGTGCCCATAACTTTGATATTGTTCAAACAGTTGTTATGATTTCTGCACGACGGGTGCCTGTAGTTAGGAGAACCAATACCAATCACTGATATGTTGATCCATAGGATAACATTGCTACCACACTCAGGGATGAATTTGGCCAAGGCATTTGGTGGAAAGACAGGCGAGCACAACCTTGCCGAGAGAATGAAGGACAAGTTTAAGCTTGTCAAGAAACCATGCAGCTACTCAATTTCCAGCATAACCAACCCCGTCGTTAAGGTAGCCACCTAGATCCTGGCTGGGAAAATAATGAGGAAGTGTCACACAGATGAAGTGTCAGCACCAGTTGTGTCATTAGTGACTTAGTGCGCGGAGGGCATACAATTCAATTGGGCATGATACCTCTGTAACAAGTTCCTTGCGAATTGCAGAGAAGCCCAAGACCAGAGTAAGACCTTCCATTACACATGGCTTTTGCAATCAATCATACTGGTCACATGGGAATTACCGGAGGATAGTCAGTTTCCTCCAATCACATCAAATCTTCCAGAAGCAGTGAAGTATGCTTCACTCTTGGCCACAAATGACATCGAGAGGGTTAAGGACAGTAAGATATTTTGTGTGCTGATGGAGGCAAGCATCTGTGTCACAATAAACTGTAAGTCGTGGCTCTCACCAACTGTCTTCGAGAAGTTGTCAGGATAAGTGGAGTTTAAAGCGGACTTCCATTATGTCTCCACACGACAAGGAAGGACCCTAACTAGAAATGGGATGATATCCCATACCTTGCGACAGATGATGTAATTGGAGCCATCCTTGAGCATTGGCCAGCAAAGTGGCGCATGGCCTCAGATTTTTCAGTTGGGTTTAGTAAGTCCACAGGAAAGTAGAAGAAGGCAGAGGCCTAGTTGAAGATGCAGCAGCTGGCTAAAAAAAGAAGGTTCAGGAAGAAGCCAGAGCAGAGTGCACTACAAAGGAGCAAGCCAAAGAGAAGGAAGGGGAGGAAGAGCGCGACTCTGACAAAAGTCATAGGTCCCCTTCACCATAGACAAAGGACGATGAGTAGCAATCGGAAGAGGGTGGTGGAGACCAAGAGAGTACTCTATTCTAGATAAAGCACACTCAGGATCAGGAAAAAGAAGGGTCGTGAAAGAAGTCCAAGTCTAGTAAATCATCGATCGACTCAACCACCTTGACAGAACATAACTTGGACAACTGTTGTAACATTCTTGTTTTTGATAAGTTAGCTATTAGATGAAAAAATCAAAATGCCATACAAAAAATGATAAGTTAGGATATCTACCAAAAACAACTTGGAAAATAAAAAATTTAGGAATCATTATTATTACATGTCCACATCAAATAAAATGATAGGATAGTTGCTCTTAAAAAGGAAGGCAAAATGAAAATGTTAGATAAGCAACAAAAGAAAAATGTTTTCTTTAGAAAATAAAATTAAGGTTGCTAGCTCAAATTGCACCTTTGAAAATGTTCTTTTAATTAATCATGCTTAAGTTTCTTAATTATGTTATGAAACCAGCTCAAGAAAAGATAGAAAAGATAGATCAACACTTTAGAATTCAGCCTCTTCGAGGGGGCAACCTGCTTTACATTACATAAATGAATAATTCTTGGATGATACAAATGAAAAGACCTCCTTTCTATATATATGAGTCTAAGGGGTCATAACATAATTAGAGCCGACATAACAATAATAATGTAAGGACATAATAATAACAATAGTGGGCTTCTATGGGGCACAATAGTAACAATATGGGCACTACATGGGTACATCAATACAATAAGTGGGTTGCACTATTAACAATAAGGGGTTACAGTAGTAGTATAGGGGCCTAACATGCCCCTCTCCTTCAAAAGGCGTTGTCCTCAATGCTTGAGTAGTTTTTTATGCTTTTGTATAAAATTCTTGTCCTGCCATGTGGAATATTCAGCGGGTAAGTTCTTCCACTTGATGAGATACTCTACAATATATTGATTTCGTAGCTGTCGGGTTCTTGTTTCTGTGACTGCTCCAGGTTCCAATATGATTTTTCCTTCCTCTTCAATTTCTGGAAATATTGTTTGAATTGGGATCCTTTGCGACTTTTGAATAAGTGGCCATACTTCTTCATCCTTCTTCCATTCATTCCTTGCTTCGTTTATCCAATCTGGGTGGATAATAGAAATAGCACAAAACAATGCTTCCACATCCTCATCCTTGAAGAGTCTTCCCATTCGGTAAGGTCACCATTTTTTAAGTGCATGTAGTATTGCCAACATTTTCTTCTCATAAATAGCTTTCTTGAGATGTAGCAGTAAAAATACCCAATCACCTACATCAAAACAGTTTTCACTACAATGTTGATCTACCTGTTGTTTTGTTTGATTTTGCACTGAGGTGGCGTTATCCTTTAAAAGTTGGAGAACTTGTTGTTGATGCTCGATGTGATATTTCACTGCTTGAACCTTTTTCTTCTTGATATGTCCTTCTATCTCTAGAGTTTGAGGAGTGGTAATTTATTCCAATCCCTTACAAGATATGGTCGGATTCATTTCTTCATGCTCGATGTGATCTTTCACTTCTTGAACATTTTTATTCTTAAGATGTCCTTCTATCTTGATAGTTTGAGGAGTGGTAATTTCGACCAATGAATTCCAAGATATGATTGGATTCATTTCTTCTTTCTCAATGTGATATTTCACTTCTTGCACCATTTTCTTCTTCATATGTCCTTTTATCTTGAGAGTTTGAGGAGTGGTAATTCTTGCCAATGCTTTACAAGATATGGTCTGATTCATTTCTTCTTTCTCTAGGGTGGGGTCCTGGTGTATATCCTCTTCTTTTGATGTTTCTTGATCCTTTTCTTCCTCCTCTTCATATTCTATGTAAAATAATTTCTTCTCAGCACACTTATGACCTTTAGTGCTTTTGCTATCACAATTGTAACAAAGCCCTTTTTCTCTTTTTTCTTCCAATTGTTGTGGTGTAACCCTTGTAGGTTGTGGAAGGCTAGGAGAAACAACACTTCCATCTTTATAGTTTTGAGGGGTATGCTTCCTGGTTTCCATAATTTTTCTTTCCATTATGTCACAAAGACCTTTTACTCTTTCCAATTGTTGTGGTGTTGCTCTAAAGAAGGTGTTGCTCTTTGTATCCTCATACTGTGCTATCATTTCCTCCGTGAAAATTGACCACATAACAAGTTGTTTACGAGAACAAAGCCCTTCATACCATAAAAATTGATCCGGTTCTAAATATGAAGATGCAATACATATATTTTCTAATAGTGGTACACCATGTAGATCAAAATATTGCTCCATCTGAAGTATCCAATTTACCGGATCCTTGACATCAAACTTCCTCATCTTGCTTTTTCTTGATTTTAGGAGCTCAATCTTGAAATGACTGTAACTCAGTATTTTTGGATCTTTAAGCTCTGAAATTGCGACTTGCAGTAGCCCTCTGTGTCCTCTTTCCAATACCACCAGTCTAATCCAAATTGGATTCTCCAAGGAAGATTTATGCGAAATCTCCCACAGTGACCTGATTATAGACTAGTTCAGTAGAGCGAACTTGTACAATGTGTCACGAGTCACTGTTTCGACCTTTAGCTCTAAACAATATATACAAGAAACTAAAATCCGTTCTCTTTCTGTACCTTCTTATGAAATTTCAATCTGATGCTCAGAGAGAAAGTTATGATGATTTTCCGCAAGTCACCTGTTTGGAATGTAATTCAGGAGTCTGCAAAAAGACCAACTTCCTCAGATCATATCTCCGTAAATATAGTGCAAAAAGTTCTGAAATTCGGACCCAAGGTTCAGCGCAATTTCTTCTCAAATGGGTTTTTTTTTAGCTTCTAAAACGTCGCAGAAAAAAAGTGTATAGCAACAATTCCAAGATGACCTATTTGGAGCAGCGAAACCCTAGAATCCAAAGCTCTAATACCAAATGTTATGAAACCAACTCAGGAAAAGATAGATCAATGCCTTAGAATTAAGCCTCTTTGAGGGGGAAACCTCCTTTACATTACATAAATGAATAATTCTTGGATGATACAAATGAAAAGACCTTCTTTCTATATATATGAGTCTAAGGGGTCATAACATAATCAGAGCCGACATAACAATAATAATGTAAGGGCACAATAATAACAATAGTGGGTTTCTATTGGGCACAATAGTAACAATATGGGCACTTCATGGGTACATCAATATAATAAGTGGGTTGTACTAATAACAATAAGGGGTTACACTAGTAGTATAGGGGCCTAACAAATTATGATTTAATTGTTGTAATAAAGGTTGATGACCTTATAAATAAGTCACATCATACACTTTTGTCGTATTGGCGGAAGTGACAAAATGACACATCGAGTGCCGATTGAATGAGGATCGTTCACTCTACGTAGAGCAATGGTGGAAGAAGCCTTTCGGCCCCACTTCGGTCGTTTCCCGTTAACACAAGAGGGGGTCTGAAAAGCAGTTTTTGTGGCTACTATTTTTTGTGACGTGGCACCTCCATAATGTTTCGAACCCCCAAGGCTTGAAACCATAAACCATTATTCCCCCCCCCCCACCGAAATCCGTTGTCAGTTTCCTTCCATTCAACCGTTGACTTCTTCCTATGCCATATGCATCTGTTATCTCTTGTCAAATCACGAACCTCCACATCACCAATCCATTTTCATTCACTGCCCGCCACGTTATAATATCGTTGCTATATGCTCCAAAGCCTTTGTGAGCCTAATTAACCATTTAAACATCCATTAAGCATTAATTTTCATCCTTCTGAAAATTGATTGCCTACGGCTAGATCTAAACAGTCAATTGAGCCCAATTGAGCCTATAAATGTTCCATGTTTCCAATCTTTGCCACTTTTCACTTCCATCCATAAATCAAAAGCACCATTTGTCATTCTATGTATTTTTGCCACTATTATCCATTTTTTATTAAAACATCTTATGAATTTCCCCTGCAGTAGAATGGATCCAAAAGCAAAGATACAGAAGACTGTTGAAGAAGGGAATCCATCCACAGTCTCCCTTGATCTGGATCATATTCCCCTTGTAGATTCCCTTTTTAACATCAATGGTTGTGAATGTGAATTTGATTTTTATGAATTAAATTCATGGTTAAAACTGAAATATGCTGATAAAGAGGACCCCACTCACTTTTGGGAGACACTTCTGCCATTATATTCTTTTCCCAAGGCCCATCATTTTCCTAATTTAATCTCTTGGTGTAAAGCCAGGTATGACCCTGTGCAAAGAACTGTGATGACTCAGGATGGAAAAATCTTGATCACCAGTATTGCTCAGAGCATAAATCAAATGTTAATGATACCTCCATATGATTCCCTTGGCCATTTCTCACCTGTAGCTCTCATGGACCTCTACAATAAACTTACCTCCCCACAGAGAGCCCTTATATTTGAACTTTTCCTACCACAAGATGTTGAATCACCTAAGAGAAATCCACCATATTCAAATTCCATGTTCCCTGAAGCTACTAGACACATTATCTCTCTCTTATCATACCTCCTAGGTTATGAAAATGACCAATCTATTGATGAATCCATCCTTGGATTATTTTCCATTTTTAGCAAATAATATCAACCTGCCTTCATGTATAATTATATCCACTTTTTGGCTGATAATATACATGAACAGTTTATGAATTTGACCACTCAAGGAGTTTTCAGGTACAATTCAGTCATAATCCATTTAATTTTGTTTCAACAAGGAGATCTATTGCCCATTCAGCTGAACAGACAAGATGAGCAGGGAGTGAATCAATCAGTGATTTACTAGACAGAGTTTGTAAGATCAGGATCATCTAACTTTACATTCTCTCAGTTCATTGATTCTTTTATACATCCAGTTCTTCAATTACTCAATAGCCAGGTAGAGCCTGGAATTGGAGAAGAAATTAAAAAGATATTGCACCTATCAGAGCAAACCAAGACTGGTGACTGGTACCTATACCATAATTACACTGAGATTAGAATCTATGGCAGTGATTTGGCTCCATTAAAACTACCTAAGTATGTGCCAATGAGAATATTCTCACTGGAATACATCAGGGAAATGATAAATGTGGATGAAGTCCATTTTGTCTCAAGCAAGAAGAAATCACAGTTTAAACTCAAAGCCAAGGTAGGGAATTTCATTTGTAACACTAGGTCTGCTCATATAGAGGCAGATAAATTACTAAATAACATGAACCTCTATCCAAGCTCAACTTGGTCTTATGATCCTTTTGGGATCATTTCAACTCCCAAAAGGATAAAAAGACCAAGATTCTGAAGGCAACTCCTTACAACCATACTCCCAAGCCAGAATTGGAAAAATTTATGAACTAGGAGCAATGGTCTGAAGGGACTCTCACAGAAGCTGATGAACAGGTCATATCGACTCCACAAACAAAGACTCCAGCTACTTAGAGTACTCAACATAAGAGTTTCAGAGATGAAACTCTCTTAGCTATAGATTCAGGTAAAGAGTACTATATCTTACAAAAGAAGTTGAAAACTAGACTATTAAGGTCATCAGGAAGAAAGCCACCATAGATAATTGATCTTGGAGAATTGGAAGATGTTTCATCAGCAGGGACCATTGATCCCAATCCTCCTTCTACTTCTTCAACTGAACCTATGGATATTATTAAGTCAACTAAGACCAACTCAGCAAGAGATGCAGATATCTTCTCAACATTTTTGGAAATCAAGAAAAAGAATGAAAGTCTTAAATCTCAAGTTTACAGTCAGTTTTGGAAATAGACATCCACTTCCCAGCATAAACTTCTCTTTGCCTTTGACAGTGAAAGAGGAAGGATGTAAATGTCATTTTTGTAGGCTCAAATTCCATTTCCCAAATCCACAACAAACTACAAGAAGACCATCTTCCCATTTGATGTGAACCAGATACATCCCATTGATCAAATGGATTTTCAGAGGCAATCATGTGAGATGTTATTTTCAATAATGACTACAATTGCCATGTCTATTTCCAAGCTCAGAAATACTTTGTCCAATGTACAGTCACAGCTTAAGATTGAAAAGTTGTCATCCTTGTCTAAAGATAACAAATTAAAGTCTTTAGAAGATATCATTATCAATATTGGATATGATCCCTAGGACTATAAAGCAATTGAAGAAATACTGCAAAAGAAGAATGTTGATATTATAGCCTTGAAGAAAGAGTTGATGTTGCCTTCAATTGAGGATCCACAGACCAAAGAAATGGCGGAAAATGAACAACATGGGGAGGAGATGTTAAAGCTCATCATTGAGAAAAACATACAGATCAAGAAAATGAAGGAGCAGATAGAACAACTGCTCAAGGAAAAAGAGGCAACACAGCTTGTTTTGAAATCAGTGACAACAATTCCAATGATGGGTGCAGATTTAAGTTCATCTCCTACTGACATTGCTTCATCTTCAGCAATAGGTGAAAAAACAAGGTTATCAGAGGAGCTACAAGCACAGAAACAACAAAATGAGAAGTTACTCTAAAAGTTCCAAACCCTGGAGTCACATAAGGTAGAAAATGATACCTTGTATGTAGAGGAAATGTAAAAGTAACATAGGTTAGAGCTCAAGGTTAAACAGTTAGAAAGAAAGACTCTAATGGAAAACACTTTAGCCCAAGCCAAAGAAGAAATCTAGTTAGATATTAGCCACTCTATAACAGAATTATGGCCATCCATACAAATCATTTTTGAGCAGCATGAACTGATTTCTAAATGCAGAGCAGAGATAGAGACCCAGAAGGCAGCATTGGGCACAAAACCCAAAGAAGCATTAGGGATGATCAGGGTATTAAACTCTAAAACTAGGTAGCAGTTACAAGAGATGAACATTCCAGATAGGACAAATACTATTTTGGAAATTAAGAAAGTCCTAGTGAAGAATAATCTGTTAACTCAGCTGAAAAGAAAATGTGAAGCTTTCAACACTACAGATAGAAGGATTCATTCCAAATTCAGTATGTTGCATAAGAAAGAGTTACTAGATATAGTGTCATCGAATGATCAGCTAGTAAAATTGGAGGATTCCTATGAGAGACTATACACTATTGCAGTAGACAATGTTAGGCCTAAATCTACCTCAGGCTAAGAAAGGTAGGATCTAGGGTAAAATCAAACCATGCTTAACCTGGTAGCTAGCCCTACCAGGTTGGGAGAGGGATCTCTCCTTGTCAATCTCAGGAAAATATAGCAAAAGAAACTTAAGATGACTGATGCAAAGACTAATTTTAGGCTAGGTATATGCTCAGAGGAGTTTGTTGGTTTGGTGGCTCAAATGTGAAAGGCATATTTGGGTCCAGAGAATGAACTTAGTTTTGCAGAGGTTTTTGTGGGGCGAGGCAGGGAAATGTTTTAGTACTTTAAATTGAATAAGATGGAGATTCTTAAGACTAGTGAGGAGTTGGATAGGGCATGAGAGTCTCAGGAGTCCTCTTCAAACAGTAGAAAACATAAAAAACTAAACAACCCCTAGGTAGAGCACTGTAACATCAATGATTTCTACCTTTATCCTTGATTCATTTAGTTCAGCTGAAAAGAGAGAGATAATGGCACACATAAACATATGATAACTTGAATCACAGAAGGAAAAAAAATATGAAGTCACCTTGCCACAATAATCCCACAAAATGCTACAAACCCTAGTCTATTTCCTTGCCAAACTGCAGAGATGAATGTACAATGATTCTCAAAGCTTTCACAAGAGTCCAACCTTGACAAATGACAGAAAAAGTAATAGATATAGGCAACAAACAACTCATTCTAGGCTTTAGGGGTCGAATTCATGAGTTTAGGAGTTGTTTCAACAAGATCTAAACTAAGAACTGAAAAGAAGGCAGTAGAACAGCTTGCCTCTAAAATCTAGGAAACTGATTCATTCAGTTCAAAACTACCTTTTCATGATGTATCTAACTCCATGAGTGAATTTTCAATATTTTTACATCAAATTCCATCAAGTTACATAAATTTACATCATTATTTTGACCATGAGAGAGAAAAAAGTCAAACTAAGAAAAAACTAGGCGAAAAACAAAGTTTTTTGGCAAAAAATAGCAATTTTTCATCCTGTGCGTTGCGCCACCGTCCCTGTGCGTAGCACCTTTTTGCAACTGATTTTGGAGGCCTTCCTGTGCACCAAATTTTCTCCAAGTGGGCTTGTTGGAAAGCTCTATCTGTCTACTTTCCAGAACAAATGAAATTTCTGAATTTTGTCCATTTTCCCCTCCAAAATTGAGTTCTCCCAACACTACTTCCTGTGTGGCCAAAAAGGGGCAGAAAGGGCATTTTTGAGGTGTTTTTTACCCTTTTGGAAGCTCAAAACTTGACAAAAATTTCTTGTAATTTCTAGGCATTCATAATTTTTCATGAGGAATCCAAAAATGTAGATTTTTCCTCCATAGGAGGTCCCTAGCAAAAGTGAGCGTCGGGTGGCACTACGCACCAGGCAGAAAACCCTGTTTTTTCCTTTAAAAATTCAAAATTGACAAGAAGTGTGCCAAATTTCTTGAAATTTGAGCTGAGTAACGTGCATCAAGTGCTATTTGGGCTAAGGAAGCCTCGGCTAAGATTTTGAGTCTATCTTGGTCTTTCTTCCTCCAAGTTTTCCTCAATTTGGCCTTCAAAGTCCTTATCCTCGATTTGCAAATCTTGTTTCTTGCCAAATAGTGATAGGCCATGTGCCTCAACATCTTTTTCTCTTTGTTGTCCTTCTCCAGTAGCTTATCCAAGTGCATGTTTACCTTTCTAGCCAAGATTCACGATCAACCTCAATCTCTTTCTCTAGTGGTGTCAATTTAATTTTCCTCCTCTTAGTTGCTTACCGGTTTTCTCTTATGTTTTGCAGCTCCATGATCGTTTGTTGATCCTCCAGCTGCTTTTTCCTTTGCTCAAGGTAGTTTATAATCCACTTAGCTCTTTTAAGGTTAAGAGATAATGCATGAATGTCAGCTTCATGTTCCTGGATGATCTCTTTGAGTTTTGAGCTTTGGGAGCCCAAATCAATGTCCTCATCCTAAATGAGAATGAAATCTCTCTCTTGACCTTCAGAAGGCCCTTCATCATGCACTGGTTGTTTACCTTTGTCTTGTACCTGCTTTGTTGTTGAAGGAAATGAGACCCCTTCTACCCCGGGTGGAGATAGTACTCATTTTGCAGCTGCAAATAGTCTCTTGTCCCCTTTTGATAAGTGATGAATGCTGGCACACTGGTGGTTTGAGTCTCATGCACTTCTTGTTGATGTGAAGGCCCTCCTACCTCATGAAAAACTGATGGGGTCACTTGAGGACTTGTGAAAACCTCATGTGACATGAAATCATCCCATGAAACATTCAGCAAGGTCAGTTGATGCAAAACCACAATCTTAATCAATGCAAAGTGATAAATGTTGTTGTATTGTTGATGAGGAGACTTTCTTTTGTACCAATAGGGTCATTTTCTCAATATTCTGGCACATGAAATAGGGGATGTTCATCATCCTCACCCTAGTGAAATGCATCAGTAGTCTAACATGATAAGTGTATAAGCAAGAAAATCTACCTTCACAGCTGAAATATTTGATTATGAGCTTCATGAGTGGAGCATATGTGTCCTGTAGGTATATAAAAGGGAAGACCCTACTGATTTGCTTCTGATAGCCAACCTTGATATAAGGCTCATAATGCTCTTTGTCCACCAGCTGTCCCTTGTTCCACTATTCACCCAAATTTGGAATACATGTTGCTTCAGCTATAGTTTCAAGTGTCAAAGTAAATGTAACACCTACCAAATTGACCTGGCCATTGTGAAGATGGAGGACAAATAATCTTGCAAGCTCATGGTGGTATTTGACTCTTTCTACCATCTCACAAAACTGGTAGCAAGGCTGATGTTTGAAACATGCTACAGCAAGAGGACAAGCCAATAGCTCTGTAAGTGTAGTGGGCTCCTCCTGAATGTGTCTTCCTCCCTTGTGAGGTTTTCTTGATGCATGAATTTCTTGGGAGGAATCAGTCACTGTTTCCTCATCCCTTTCATAAGGTGAATCTGTTTCCATGTTTGACACTGTATGGTGTTTCAATGATGAGTATGAAGATATTTTAAATGAAGAACAATTGTTTGTTGTTTAATGAAAGGGATTGATGAGTGGGACTATGAATGAGGGGTTGTGATGCTGGTTATAGGGTTTTTTGGGAGTGGCAAGATTTTGGGAATGCCAATTAGGGTTTGGGAATGGTGAGAATTTGTTTTAGGGTTTTAGGGTTTTGGGGATAAGGGGGGTAGGATGAGTGGAAATGAGAAGGGGAATGGGCAATGAAATTAGTGAAATTTAGTGAAAATAAAAATGAAAATGGTGCAGGGGAGCAAACAGCAAGAAAGACAATTGTGCAAACCCTAGATAGTTTTTTGCAAAATCACTGTGCAGCAAAATAGGGTTTTATATTTCACCTATTAACACACCATCAATGAGGATGAAAACTCTTGCAATGGCACTTAGGAATGTTTCACTTACTTGTCGAATAAAGATGGCAAGATTTTGAAGCTTAGCAAGTTGATTTGAGTGAAGTTTGGGCTCAAAAGGACTAGTGCGCTGCGTCAGGACACAGGTGCACCGTGCCACTCAGGTGCGCCACACTAGTTCAATCTCCAGTGAAAATTATGCACATGTGTGCCACGCCGACCAGGTGCGCCGCTCCATAACCCATACGCGCCACGCTCAGTAAGCTTTCATAGTTTTGCTGCAATTTTTCTCCCTTAGCCTCAAATCGCAATTTTCTCTTATTTCTTTCACTTCTTTAGGCACAAATGAATTCTTCAACATAAAAAACACTTTATATACCCATGACTTTAATTTTTCACTTAAAAAAAAACCAATTTTCTAAAGTTTGCTTTTCACTTGTTCTTTAAAACTTTGTTTTGGCAGTTTGACTTGCTTTTTGACTATTGATGGATTAATGCTTTGAATCTCTTGTCTCTTTTGTAAGAGCTGAAGTGCAGGAGCTTGACAAGGTGACCAGGGCTGCATTTCTGGACTTATTACATATAGGAATAATAAAATTACATGAAATTATATACATAGAAGAAAAACTATGTTTTTCCTCAAAACAGGGTTTTGAGGAAAAATCAATTACTAAGAATGTCATTATTGAAATTTTTTATGCTGAGACCTTATTTGACCTCCTCATGTGCCTGCTGACCATTATTTAGCTTTTACAAGACTTTAATGAAAAAACCTAGACCTAATGGGACTTAAAAACCCTAATAATAGCTTTTACAAATGTAAAGATAGAAAATGGCTGTAAATGACCTGAATTTGTCAAAATAGGCCAGCAGGTAAAGATCATGAGGGAAAATTGATAATATGCCACTACCATCAGATGATCCATGACCTAATGGAATGCAACTGATTGAATGAGACACCTAAAGTGAAATTCAACAAGAGAATTTTGATCACTTATGGAGGGATGTTATTGGGAAAACTAGTGTCCATTCAGAGCTGCTAGTCCCACTAAGATGGGTAGCTATCCTAGAAACAAACAAACTAAAGTTACTTGTGTTTTCCTTTATGAGAAATAGATGAGAGAGAAGTAGAGAGTACCAACCTTAGTCTTTCACTTGGCTCTTTGCTTGTTTCCTCCCTCCTTTGACAGAGCTTTGCCACTCCTTCCTTACTTGTCGTGCTTCAAAGAACACCTATAGAGTCAAAGCAGCATAATACCATCAAAGCATAGAGATCTATAACCATAAACAATATAAGATCAGATGTATATTAACTATACAAATGCACATATCAATATAATATTCAGAGATATACAAGAATATGGAGGAAAACTCAAATAGCTTTATTGATAGAAGTAGTAGAAGAGAGGATTATAACCCATTGGTCTGACCAGTGCCATCCTCCCAGCACGAAAGCCCTCTTCACCTCATGAAAAGCTAGATCACCCAACATTATGATGTTTCATAGAGAAACCAACAACACTTCCTTACAAAATACAAAATTCCAGCCTCTGGATCTCTTAGATGAGGGATCCATATATAGATATTTGCAGGTGGGTGAGTTAGCTTTTGGGATTTTGATTAGTGTCATTTCTCTAATAGTTCTTGGTTCCACTTGGAGATTTCATGATCTCTTACTCATCCCTGGGCGAATTCAGAGATGCAAATGTCAAATAGGCAGTTTCTAGAAGATTCTCTGGGTTTCCACCTAGCCAAGTACCTTTTCCATTTGTCTTCTCTCGCTTATCGCACCCTACGGAAGGGATTTTCAGTATGCATCACACTTTCTACATGTAGTAAGTGAGATGCATCACACCATTAGCACTGAGTAGTCTGTATGGTCCAATTTTGAGTAGTTTTTCAGGGAGAACTTCTGGGAGATGATGTAATCAGCTGACCTTGTTCCTTTAGGGTATGAAACAACACTTTTAGGGGCTTAGAAGCCCTTGGTTTATGGACATATGAGATTGAGGTTGCAGTGCCCAAATATGTCTATAACAGTTGCCCCCTAAAGCATGAGGTCATAAATATTCTGATGTCGGGTGAAATGCTTTATCATGAGGATTCGAGGTTTTTTGAACTGGAAGGTGACCTGTAATAAGATACAATACAGTACATTATCTTCATAAAATTTTCATAATCTAGCTGAGGCGGGCATTCCCATGCTCAGCTTTATAAATTCATTTTCATTTACATAGGACAGACAACCGTCTGTGTGGCAAATTGATCATTCTGGTAGAGCCATCATCCCTTAGCTTGGATGATTATCTGTGCAGCTATGATGTTCATTTGATGTCTTTATTTTCCTGAATATATCATAGCCCAGATGGATGGAACTAGATCCAAGGTCTTCAAACTCGTTCAATCTTCACCCGAAGTACAATTCGATCCATGTGAAAGGATGTTTTGATGTTGAACATGGAAAGACATCGCCTGATTACCAGCCAATGATGTAAGTTGTTAATAGGCACGAGAGGAATCACCAATACTGATAATGACCCTCAAGGTACGGAAGTACAATTCATGTGGTGCGAATACATGAGTCGATGTCAAACACCACGCAAAATCTTCCATTCGAAGGCCATTGATGTGAACCTGTCACTAGAAGTGAGAAACTTGTCATTGAGGCATGCAAGCTTCAAAGTACTTAAGGGGTTGTTCCTAAGTCAACTTCTTGGATAATGAGCTGATGTCGACAAGAAGTGACATGTCGTAGGAGGGGCTTAATGAATCCCACATCTACGACATGTTGAGAATGCAACAAGATGATGGAGCTTAGTGAAAATAAGTTGCCTTCATTAAGTGGGCTCGCAGGCTATTTTTGGCGCAAAGTCTATATTTAGGCTATGTCTACTTTTAGACATATGGATCATGGTCTATGAGTTGCAGGATGCTATTTGTGGATGATTGGTCAAGTTGGTAAAATAGATGGACCTCTATTATTAGACATATGGGCAGAGTCTATTTTTAGACAGCCAGGCTAAAAATAGAACAGTCAAATATCATTAGCTCTTAATAATATTTGGAGTATAAACATTATCTTATTCTCTTGGAGCACTTCAGTTCGAGCTACAGATGTGGTACATGCAGCTGCCAGAAGGAAATACGTGTTTCTTATGGGTTACTTGAGATATTGCATGGAGGACTTCAATTAGGACTTCAGTGATTGAGTTCTGTGGAGTTGGATCAGGAGTTGATGGAGTTGTGTTCAGTTTGACTTAGTTGAACTAGTTGTATTTAGTCTAACTGTTCAATAGACTAAGTGATGAGTGGTGTGAATTAGTTATTAATTAATTCACTAATTATTAACTCATAAATCAACTAAAGAATACATCAGTTAACTCAATGCATGGATAGTTTAGTGGAGACAAGTGTTAGAGGTGAGTGAAAGGGCAAGACAGCTATCAGTTGTGACTATAGTTGTGCATGAGATTTGCACATGCATGGATTGAAATTGCCAATGAGGATTGTGTGGTATATCCAAGGGAAATAAGAATTTGGATCATTCATTCATCAGTATTCTCATGCAGGATTGTACAGTGGAGGTAGGCAAGCAGCGGAGGAGATTTGAACCTGTGATTGATTCATATCTGAGCTAGTTTGTGTGTAACAGGTGGAGATAGTATTGAGTACTTGTGAGGAGTATTGTACTATGTATTGTTACACGTTCTCAATCAATATAATATATATAGATAGTTGGGGTTTCAACTGTATGCTTTCCCCAGGTACATACTGTGTTGATATGTGCGATTGATGCTTCAATGTGCGCATGTGATTGTTTCTTAATTCCACAAAATTGATGATCAACGTAGAGGAGGTTATGTATTATGCATGATTCCGCAAATAGTGTATAATCAGGATAATCTCTGTGAATAAGTGTCATATTATTCAAAATTTCTACGCGACACAAAACGGAGCAAATGATTTTGTGGAGGTGAAAACGATCTAATGATACAAGGTTCAGGGTGGCAGTCATGAAAGAATGAAGCGTGAAGGTGTTGCAGCGGATGAGGCATAAGCTAGGTTGGTGAATTCTCTGAGTGACTTCTCTTGAACATATCGGCAACACTGAAATGGATTAGTAGCGTTAACCCAAAACATGGATGGTACGAAGGACCAATGGTGATATGACCAGTGAACAGAATAACCCAACCCAACTCAATCATAGTGATGGAGTGAAAGCATCATGTTCAAGAGCGACCTGCTACTAATAAAATTTTTTCAAGTTTTCTTCCCAATTTTTCCCCAATCATTTCTGACTAGTACCTCTTTATTTTTGTCCTTCAGGAAAACCCTTGAGGAGGATAACATATGCTTGTTCTATAATTTTCCCTTCAGGCAAACCCGTCGCTATGTTTTAACAAACCTAGCGACAGTGAAACTCGATCTTGTCTGCATGGACAAGTTTGTCTCTATTGTTTTAATGAGTTTAACGACAAAGATAATTCGGTCCTTTTCAATTTTAGAGAGTCTAAAAAGATACGGAAAGGAAACTCCAGTAATCCTTTTTCGTAATATAATCCCTTAAGTCCGAAAAAGTATAAAATAATACGAAAGGGATGACTTTTCGATAGTTTTAACAAGCTGAACAAGACAAGTGCTCGATCTTTTTGTGTAATGATCCCTCAGGTCCAAAAAGATTAAAATTTAGAGGAGGGATGCCACTTCCAATCACTTTAACAAGTTGGAGAGGCCAATTGCTTAGCAATCTTTTCACATTTTACGAGTCAGATGAAAAGAGCTTAAAGGAGACTCGTTTTTCGAGGAACAAGTGATGTTTTCGGATAGCAGCTAATTCCAAGTAAGGCTTGGAACTTTTCAATCATGACAGTGTAAAGAATATGGCTTATAGAATCACTCGTCACAATTGTTCCTCAAAAGGGGTAAACAATCAAATGGAGGCATATGATTGGCTAAAAAAGAGTGGAGGTGATGGTAAGAACACGACCAAGGCTCAAAAGCTGACGATTATGCGATCGCAATGGTTATTTACCAAAGGATGGGTTCATTTTTTAATGAGATTAAACTCTAGGGGAACATATGCTCATTGCTAGGTTTATTTTTTAACGAGCTTGAACTTTGCGTAAACCTGCTCGTGATAATAGTCAAAGATGTTCGATTCACCATTAACACTATGTTCTCTTGACGGTCGTACTACCTATTCAATTTCTCCATCAAACTAATTAGAAATGTATATACATGCTTGAAAATGAGTAAAAAAACTAATACCTTACTTGAATTATGTGAGTAATAACATAAAATAGTTTTTACCCCTCATTTTACCATTTCATTCAAATTTGGGATTGTTGGAGCTCTGGAGGTGTCCCTTGGTTTTCATCAGTTGATTCCAAGAGATTATGTGGATGATTTTAGGTGCCATTTGGACTAGATAGGAGCTAAATCTGAGCTCTTCAATTGCATTCTTTCCTTTTCTGATTCTGAGCATGTTTTCCTGCTTTTCTGAGCCTCTGGGGTTTAAACATTTCATTCTCTCCCCATCACACCTAGTACACATCGAAAGGTGCGATGCATATTGAGCTGACCATTGGCCAGTCAGTATGCATCTCACCCAGTACACAGCTAAGGTGCGATGGGCGCAAGGAGGAAAGTTTATGCACTGATTTTTGATGGAATTTTTGCCTGTTTTTCCCCAAATCAGGATCCTAATTCCTCCCTTATTTATTTTTCAAAGATTCATCTGAGCAAGATGATCATTACATGGTGTGAACATGAGCATGAAGAGGAGGATATGATTGCCTTACATGATCTGGGTATGGTAATTGCATTGCGGAACTGTGGCTTGCTTAAGTTCTTCTGCATATCTAGCATGAGGCAACAAATCAACTTCTTACAATATCTTCTCGATGCCTGGGATCCTACAAATCAACGGTTCTAGATTAGAGGTAAATCCATCCCTTTGACTGTTGAGGATGTCTACTTTTTGACCGGTTTGTCGAGGCGTGGTGCCCCTCTCTCACTATCAAGTTTCGCTCATGGGGGCGAATCCGTGAGGGATTATATTCGCCGATACTGTAGAGATGGATCTCAGCTGAGCAGGGACGGCAAGATCAGTATTAGAGACATTACTAATCGGTCCTTGAGGACTATCTTATTCACCTTTGCTATATTGGCTGGCAGCACGGCTCTTTACTTGGCCAACGGGTCGTATATGCAGTATGCCTTGGAATTCCTTGAACCAAAGGTATTCAACTAGTGTGATGCAGTACTTCTAGTGATAAAAGAACAGCTTACCAAGGTGAAAAATGGAAGATCCAAGAAATTTGGTTATGGTTCTATTCTGACCGCTTTCACCTTGGAGAAGATCCCACTGATGCAGCCATAGTACATTTCACTCGGACTGCCAGCACCAACAGAGTCACTAATGCAGAGATGGGTTGACCTTATGGCCAGACATGCTGGTCAATCACAAATTTCATTCTCTGATGCCTTCTTCGAGTGGTTCAACTGTCAACAGATGGTGTATGCCGAGTATCCATATGCCGGGATGGATTTCCAGGGTGACCCAGATTTGGTGCTGCTGGCTGGCGAGTAGTGGAGTGCCATAGGTAAAAAATCTCTAGCCATGTCTCTATTTATTACTTTCATAATGTTCTTGTGTTTTTTAAATATTATCAAGACTAATCAAACTCATGTATTCGTGCAGATATTGGACCATTGCGACTATCAGTGCGCCCAAGGGCAGCAGCTACCATTCTAGTAGGAGAGGCTATAGGGAGCGTTGTCCTTTGCGATCTGGATGTAGCCGAGACCCTTGCAGTATTGCAGGATCAGATCAAGGGCCTCACCCTCGGTATTCCAGATGTGAGGACCAACGAGTTACCTTTGAGATTACAGCGCCATACTACCGGTGTGCCGAGTCGATGGACTAGGCTCCTACATATGATTGCACAAGCGATGACTTGTTATCACCAACACCATTAGTCTAGGGTGCTTTCCTGCATTTTTGAGTTTTTGGGTCGTGTGACCGATTTTGTCCTGGACACAGAACATTTTGTAAAAACTACAAAGAGTTATATATATTTTTTATTTTCGGAGCTTTATTTTGGTTAAGTTATATGATCCTAATGCAAATGTTGATGAAATTCTTTTCTTTTATAAATGTTGCAAATGTCTATCTAACACCTAATTTGCTAATGAATCAGTTAATGTGTTTAAGTTTCTAGAAATGTGTTGATATTGAATAGAATCAAACTGCCTTTCCAAAATCCTAACCCTTAGGAACATACGATAGATAGATGGATTCCAAATGGAATAGATGCTGGTAAGCTGTAGAATGACGAGTTGTGAGTCTAGCCTGAAGACAAGCCGGCGTATGCCATGTGTGATGGCATCAAAGAGGAGCTCTATCAATGTGCTATATTCAACAATATTGTTCATTGACCGACCAATAGATACCCCTCTAAAACTCACTAACTCGTCGCTTTGATCAAAGATGGCCCAGGCTACAGAAGATAGATTCCGTGTACTATGACCAGCTCCGTTGGCGTATCCAACAAATGATTCCAATAGGTTCGACATCTGTAACAAATGCAAAAGTGGATTACCTAATCAAAATGATCACTCTTGACAAAAACAAAAATGTAACAAAAGCATATGAAGAGATTACTACACTTAGTCAAGCATAGTAATGCTTAAGGTACAACCCGTTTCAGCGTTGCGATAGTGGAATCCCATCGTAATCTACTAGCTCGTAGGCTCTTTTTGCTAATACATGCTTAACAATATAATGACCCAACCACAAAGACTGGAACTTACCTACTCCCAACTTATCGGATTCCTCATCGTAAAATAAGACTAGGTCACCTTCTGAGAAGACATGGGGTTTGACATTCTTGTCAAATTGCGCCTTGACTCATTTCTTATGCACTTCGTTAGCCAAGGCAGCATCACAACGGGTTTCATCCAATTTTATTAATTCCAAGAAACGAGCCTCTTCCTCTGAAGTTTCGGGGAGAAGGTCCACTGCGAGCTTGAGAGATGAAATCTCACACTGAATCGGTAGACTGCTTCTAGGCCATACACCAGCTGAAAGGGTGTAAATCCAGTTTCATTTCTTACCGACGTCCAGTATGCCCACAAGGCCGAGTACAGGACTAGGTGCCAACTCCATTTATGGACTCCAATCATCCTTTGTAGCATGCGCTTCAGGACTTTGTTGATCGCCTCAACTTGTCCGTTAGCTTGTGGATAATACGGAGTGGAATTGTCATGGGATAGTCCTAATTTGGCATCCAATTCAACCATCATGTGATTGCGGAAATTTGATCCATGATCTATGACTACAGCTTGTGGAACACCAAATCTGGACACAACATGATTAAAAAAGAAAAAAGCAGTCGTTTCACCGCTGTTGTTTAATGTAGGCATTGCCTCGATCCATTTTGTAAAATAGTCAACTGCAACTATGATATACCCATGCCCCCCGGCCGAGGTGGGGTTACATGTCATGAAATCTATGCCCCATTTGGCGAATGGCCCAACAAAAACTACTGGATGAAGAGGTGTGGGTGGTATTCTAGTTTTGCGGTCGAAGACTTGACAAGCATGGCAACTTCTGACTGCGGTTGTGTAATCTTTGAACATTGTTGGCTAGAAGTAACCTGCTTGTAAAATCTTTTGTACTGTAGCATAACCAGATTTATGTCCCCCACACGCACCTGAATGAAAATCATTTAGGACTTTTTCGGCCTCCTCATGGGTAAGGCACCTTTGCAGAACTGTATCGATACCTCGACGGTAAAGTGTATCACCGACGATCATGTAGTCTTTTGCTTGCTATCGAGTACGTCGTTGTTCTGAGTGAGAGGTATTAGGCCTATATGTTTGGGTTTGGAGATAGATGATTATATTTCCATACCATGGATCGCTCGACAATATCAAAAAAAAAGATTCATCCATGATTGATACTCTAGATGTTGAATCGTTGGACGACGATGGGAAGTCGCATAGTAACCCCGCGAAAACTAGAGATTTCTTTGATTTTGATTTTACAAATTCCAAATAAAACTCTTGCAAAATAGCTATCCATTTCGAATATTTTCCCCCAAGTAACTGACGTGACAATATGTAAGTCATACGGTCGCAATCTGACAAAATGGTAGTTTTGCGAAAGAGGATATAGTGTTAAAATCTCTGCACTACTTGAACAGCTGCAAGAGCCAACTCTTCAACATAGGAGTACTTGATTTCTGTATCATTTAATTTTTGACCTAAATAATAGATAGGATATTCGATTCCATTGCCTTCTTGAACTAAAACCATTGCAATGGTCGTATCTACCACAGCTAGATACAAGTTAAAGTCCTTTTGATAGTCAGGAGCGTACATTAATGATGCTTTTATTAGGGATTCCTTTAGAACATCAAAGGAAGCTTGCACAACCTGATCCTAGTTGAAGGGCACTTCTTTTTTCAAAAGATGCATATAACCTTTAGCAAGTTCAACATAATTTGGAATGAACCTCCTTAGAAAGTTTGCCTTCCCTTGGAGTTCCTGAATCTGAAGCAAATTTGAAGGTGGAGGCATATCAATGATTGCTTGAACCTTACATGGGTCGAGACGAATCCCATCCTTTGAAACCACAAAGCCAAGTAAACGACTAGAACAGACACAAAACACACACTTGTGCAGATTGAGTTGTATCTTGTAGTATAGGCAATATAGAAATATAGCTCTCAAATGTTGCGGATGATCAGTCCGCTTTCACGAATGAGCCAGAATATCGTCAAGATATGGTTGAATGATGTTCTTGATGTCATGGAAGGCATAATTCATAGCCCTCTGAAAAGTTTCCCCTGCGTTCTTTAAACTTAAAGGTAATTTTCGGTACGCGAATGTGCCCCACGGACATATAAACGAAGTCTTCGACTGGTCCTATGGGTGGATATTAATTTGATTATACCCAGAAAATCCATCCATAAATGAAAAGATTTCGCATCCGGTGCATTCATCAATTATCTAGTCAGTGAAGGGTGTAGGGTAGTTGTCCTTTGGACAAGATTGGTTTACATCCCTGTAATCGATGCACACTCTAATCGTTCCTTGTTTTTTCATCACAAGAACAATATTCGATACCCAATCAATTAGAGGAACCAGGTAAATGAAACCAACATGTAAACGTTTTTCAACTTCCGCCTTGATGGCAGCGGCTTTCTTCAGGTGCACCTGCCGAAGCCATTGTCGTACCGGTTTGACATCTCGATACATCTTAATTTTGTGTTCAACTATGCTTGAGTCAATGCCTGGCATTTCTTCATATGACCATGCAAAGACATCTCTGAACTCACGAAAGAGAGCGCAATATATTTCCAGTTCTCAAGAAGAACAAGGTTTGCTGACATGAATATTCTCTACAACATCTGGTTTGGTCAAGATATTTATGGCGATAGTTTCTTCAATATTGGATAGATTTCACTTAGAATCCACCGTATTTACAGTATTTGATAGAAAATCAAAAACTGAAGGATGATCTAGGTTGTTGGAACAATCTTCGTGGTAATTCGGAAGATGGGAACGATGGTGGTAATCTTCCCATGGTGCCTCTCCTATCATCATTGATTGAAAAAATCCTTTGGCTGTAGAATGTACATGCAACCAAGGATCTAAAGAGGTACCATATTCTTTAGACCTATCTATCCAAACACTCGATGAGCGTTGATTTGGGTTTGCCACCCAGGCCAAGAAAATTGATTGCTGCAATATTTATATTGGGCTTAGAGGCAATACCTGGTGATGATCCATGCTAACATCATGTTCAGAAATATTCTGAATCTTTTTGGATATAGAAGATACCATATTGCAGGTCTCCACCATGGCTACCTCCGCCAGATTACTTGGAGGCGGTAGAGAAAAAGTACCCATCAATGTAGGGTCTTTTAGGAGGCCTACTCTGATACTTTGAAGTGATTGAGAGCTTCCATGGATCATTGAGATGCTTCCTGTAACTTGTGGACTGTTGGGGAGAAAGGTTTGTTGGTCAACAATTGTAATTCCCCCTTGAAAAGGAAATGCAATCTTTGTAAAGTATGTTGACACAGCAGCAGCCATAGCATAAATCCAAGGCCTTCCCAGTAGGATGTTGTAATCGAGGTTTCCATCGATAACTTCAACATCAATTTCTATTGTTTTTCCCCCCAGTTCAACTTGCAAGTTACTTAAAATCCCATATGGGGTGTATGTCCATCCATTGAATGCTTTTAATGTCATCGATGATCGTGACAAGGGTGGTGAGCCTAATTTTTTCCAGCAACTCATTGACATAATGCATGTAGATGCCCCCTCATTAATAATTGTTTGATGAACAGTTTTGTTGAGGGCTTTCACTTGGATGAGGAAAGCGAGTTGAGCTGGTAACTGGGGTTCATATCCTTTATGATTAAAGGCCACAAGATTGGAATCCGCTGGGTCAATCCCACCTATTGCTGATAATAGAGCTTGCTTTTGGGAGGGGCAATTTTGAAGTACTTCAAGTGTCGACATAGCGGATGGCGATTGGACCAGATCCTCCACTATATTATAATTATGTGCTACTCTGGCACGAGGATTAAATGTTGATTTTTGTACTACTCCCTTTGGCAGCTTTATCGTTAGCTCAGGAATGATGGGTGGCACAACTTCAGTCGAAGTTGTTGTCGAACTACTAGGTTGATCTGTAGCCTTGTTGTTCGACAGTTGTGGATTCCTGTAATCTTTATTCCTTGTCGATATCAAAGCATCATTTTGTTTCGAAATGGACAACTTAAGCACTTGGGATGGGGAAGCATTGTCGCTAGCAACCAGATTGGTTTCTGTGTTCGGATACGGATCAGTCAATACCGCTAAGGTTTTTGAGTTCTTGAAGAATTTCTTAATCTCAGCTTTATGTGGACAATCTTTCGTCCAATGATCCTCATTGCATATAAAGCATGGATGACTGGGTTTCTTTTGCCTAGAAGGGTTTGTAGAAGCTTTTTCAACAAACGAATCATCTTGTTTCTTCTTTTTGCTTTTCCCTTTCTTCTTGCCCCCTAGTTGCTTCAGTTCTTTTCCTTTGTCAGTCGACACGACATTAACTTCTGAGGCAAGAAGTTCTTCATTTTCATTTTGACCAGAAACCGTACGGGCTTTCTTAGATGTAGCTTTTGTGGTTTTTGTGTTGGTCGTACCTATCACGCCATCATTGGCATGAGAGTCTTTGTTTGATTTAGGAGGAGGAAGGGAAAACTCTGGTCTAGGAGCATCAGGGATTTTGTCATAGAGTGTGACAGACTGAGTATAGATCAAGTCTAGATATTGCGCACGAGCAATGACTTGCTCTTCAGTGACAACTCCTCCCTTGGCCACATCTTCTGTAATAGAGGGTAACAATGACTTAATAAACCATTCAGCTAACAGCTAATCAGGAACATATGTCTTTACCATTCGACGGCGATGCCACCACTCATGAATATGATCAGATATGTGAGTGGTTGTTGTCTTCTTAAAATTGGTAAGAAGCTATGTTCCTGTTTCGTACCTTATGGGTAACTGAAAATGGGTTAAAAAGGTGGTGGCGAGGGCACTGAAGTTATCGAATGAAGTTCTAGGCAATTCGATGTACCATTTTGTTGTCGGACTAGTTAACGTTCGCTGAAAAAGGTGAAGTCTAATCGAATCATCATTGAGAGTGTTGGATGAACACCACAGGTGAAAGGTCATCACATGATTCAATGGATCTTCACCCGGATTTCCAATGAATTTACGGATATCTAATAGAATTTTATGAGGAATCACTGGCCACCAAGGGGCATAAGCAATTGGATCATTTGTTAGCCGATTCAGATCTGGTAATTCTAAAGTTGCTACGAAAGGCAACTGTTGATTCAAGTTTGGCGAAGCATACCCAGGATAAGATGGGATCCCCTGAGCTGTGGGTCTTCGCATACTAGCATAATGTATTTGATGCTGATAACTTTGATAAGGTTGATGGGCGAAACCGTTATAATATGATTGTTGGTAACCGTTTTGAATATGCGGCTGCCCATTACCTGCAAAGCTTTGTTGCTTAGGTCCTTGGTAAGTTTTCTGGAATTGCGGTTGTTGATATTGCACCAGCCATGGCTGTGAGACCATTTGTTGTTGCCCAATACTGGATGTTTGACCAAGATGAGGGGTTATAGTACTTGTTTGAGCCTCAGTCGCTTATGTTAAGGAACCACTATTCGGCGGCTGTGATTGAGTCGCGGAGACAAGAGGTTGTTGTATTACAACCTGAGAGACTGGAGGTTGACATACAACAGGCAGCGCCTGTACTTGCGACACCGTCACAATAGCTGGTGTAGTGGGAATATTTGACACAGGTTGATTTGGTTGTATAGAATATACAACTCTTGGTTGTTGAGGCAATATTGGTACCCGACCACTGGATGTGATTCTAGCCTAACCCGAATTATGTTGTGAACTCTCATATGGTTGTTCTCCTGGAGGGAATAACAAAAAGGCATACTGCCCCCCATATGGCGGCAATCTAGTGTTCAAAGGGAAAATTGGCCTTTGGAGACTGGACTGCCCAAATTGACACTGTTGCGAAGGATTAATTTGCTGAGACACAACATAAGAAATTCCAGATAAGGTTCCAAATGAACAAATAGGAACAGACCATACCATCAAAACAGTCCCTGGGTGGACTCCATCTAGCTGTTGAGAGCTAGTTGGGATAAATGGTACACCAACGAACATTGTCGGAGTAGTAGTAGGAGGTTCTACTGTTGTTGTGTCAGATGACACAGTCCTAGATGTCGATGGTTGTTCAGACATATCGAGTCTATCCAAAATATTTCCTAGCGATTCTACAGGAACTTGCGACGAAGTGTGACCAACTTCTGTAGTGGAAGGATATAGGTGGATCCCAGTTCCAAAATGCAATGGAGTCCTGGATAGAAGATCCTCCACAATCTCTTCTATAGCAATCAACCCAGGTGGAAGAGGTAGACCGTCAGGTCCGTAAAATATTTCTGGTGCCAAAGAAGGTATAAACTCTGCAGCAACAGATGCTGGAGGGGTAACACCTTCTGAACTAGCCCTAGATGGAGCTGGTTCAAAAATAGAAGTGTTTGTCGCTACACTAGGATCAGTTCTATTGTCCTCTTGTAGCTGTGAAACTTCTTCTGTAGAGGCAGGGATACCAAAAATAGTTGGAGTAACCGGAGTCTCCAAGGATGTTGAAACACAAGTTTCAAATAAACCAGGAGACTTCGACCCAGTTAAATGAGATCACTTGGCCCGGAATGGTTTCATTTCTGGAGTCAAAGATGGTTGACTCATTAGTCTCCATGAACGACGGGGTTTTGATTAACTTTCTTCCACGATTACAGATTACTTGATCAACTCAAAATAAAAAAGGGGAAAATGTGATTCTGAATTAAATGAATTTTATGACGCTTTGACATAACTTGCTTTTTCAATTTTTAAGAGTCGAGAAAATTTTTTGAGAGATTCTTCAGCGTAAATCACATCAGAATTCATTTGTCGACGCGTTTCGAACCAACTAGTGTGGTTCATCGTCAGGACAAGTTGAAGAAACCGATCTAGCTTAGCATGTTAAATAGTCTGAGCAGAGTCTCCAACAGCTAAACTGACTAACGGCTAATTTTGATCTCAAGACCCAAGATAAATTATTATTTAT